>JASSUY010033002.1:0-36678 GCA_032466535.1 Forpus xanthops
TGGGGAAAATTCACAATCAGAAATGCTTATTCTAACAATGGATAATTTGACAATACGATCTAAACTGACAATGTATGGTGTTGGAAATGGCTATCTGAATCAACCATGAACTTCATATTGACACTGCTTTAGCTCCTCCATCCTTTCAGACAAAGCTAGCCTCGGTGCCCCATGCTATGCTGAAGTCTGCTTACTTCTAGCCACATAAAAGATGGAGAGGTCTGCTTTAGCAAATAAAGCAATATGTCATGCTAGAAACAGATGAAAAAGGGAAATGAAAAAGTAAACTGCCACACTTGATATACACTTACAGAGGCACACATTTTTGCATGTATATATACACATGTGTGCATATATATATACACACATATATGTGTACATTCCCACACAGCAAACTTGATGCATATACTTTCAATCAGTTCCAGCTAGGTATCAGGTTGGAGTCAATGGCACCACGAACACTCAGTGCACAATTCCTGAACTCTACTGTTCAGTATTTTCAAAGCTTTACTTGCCTTACCACCATAAACAGCTGCTGTGATCACTCTCCCAAGCATACCAGCCCCACACCATTAATTCTGCAGAAACCCCTTGATAACGGACAGCAGATCTGTTCTGCACCCTGATTCCAGTTCCTATCGGACAAGCTCCATGTGTGCTTCAGGTCAGTGAAATTTCTTCCAAATAGTTACACCTTTTACGTGACAGATTTCCTCCCTGGTCAGTCCTAAGCACTTCAACACTAATGAAAAATGCTTGTACTCTTTTTCTTTATATATGTACATATAAATCTACTTATTTTCTACTGAATTTTTACTCATGCTTGCAACAGAAAATCAGCACAGGTCCAGATGGGAACCAAAGTGAATTCTGTTTCTCACATTAATAAAGCTTTTATTTCTGTTTCATTTAGTTAAAATCAGTGTCAACTGTATATTTTGACTGTACATCCCTGCTGAGGTACTACGGACAAAATAAATAGACCAAATGCAAGCAAATAAAACATAAAAAATGAAAATCAAATTCCAGCACCAAAAGAGAAAAAAACAGGATGCCTATGGACTTTATGCTCTTTGCAGTAACATATAAACAATTCCAGCCTTATGTAATCTCGATGTACACAGCTTGTCTACTTGGCCTCAAAGGCTTGCAAAACCACTTCCTGCTGTAGTCTCAACTCTTGTTTCTCTTGCTTACTGGTAGCTAAGCCGCTCTAGCATCTTCCTAAAACTAGAGAGCAATATGCTCCGAATCCTTAAGAAAGACAAGAACAATAACTACCTGCCAGAAGCATGGCAAGTGGTCCTTTTAAACCAGTGAGGTTATACAAATGCCTGAAGTTAATTTAGATGGTTATAATACTATCACACATCACACAACGGATATCTGGAGAGGAACTTCTAGGCACAACTGCAAAAGAAATGCCAAAGCTTGTGTGCATACTCCCAGAGCTTGCAGGGTATATAACAGCATCAGCAACAAAATAATCTTTTTACTTTTCAACTGAGAATGTTTGATGTGAAAATTATCAGAGTGCAGTAACAATGAAGTCTTAAGATCCCAGCACTTAGATACTTTGATAACTTTTGCTCTACAACTGCCTAAGGTAAAAAAGTACATGAATCATGCCACAAAAATCTGCCATCTCATTAGCATATAAGAAAATGTCAGTGTTTGAAGTATGATACATCTGTATAATTCTACCAAAAAAAATCTTATTTTAGGTACTCATGAGGAAATATGAGCACCTTACAGCTCTGATGATAAGGTAGAAACATACCTTTGCCTAGTCTCAGTTCAGTTTTTAAGGCAACTAACTGATAGGGGAAAGAGACAATTCTCCTTAAGGCTGGACAATTGCAACCCTAACAATGGGGGCAAAAATATTTGCCTGTGTGACTGCTTTCTGTCCCATGCTTCCAGTCGGGAAGAGATTCAGAAAAGTGAGTGAGAACATATGAGAGAGAACCAGAAAGAGTGATAATATGCACATATAAGCTAAAGACAAATATCCTCAACTATGGAGCCATGATTTCTCCTGCTAGTTCTCTCAGTATGGATCCAGGAACCTGACATAGAATCACAGAATAAATTTAGGTTGAAAAAGACCTTTAAGATCAAATTTTCAGGTACTCCATGGCACAACCTGCCAGAAGAGGGCAAGGTCCTCTTATTTGTTCCTACAGCATTATTTGGAAACAAAGGTTTGAATTTCCTAAGGGGGTAAGACCTGCTTAACTTGGGTTTTCCAAATGTAATCAAGTGATGCACCCCAGAGGGCTATCTTCAACACTAACTGCAGTTTTAGATGAAATTATGGCACCAGGGGTGTACGGGGAACTCACTACTGGTTACACACGTGTGCTCTGTACTTGCTAATGCAATTATGCTCCCAAACACCTGGGAACAGAATGTTCTGGCCACGGCTCCAAACAAAGTAAATGTTACCTCAGCCAGCATAGCAATATATCTGCGGATATATACATAAAAATATGTCAGGTGCTTAATCAGTGTTGCTAACAAATACTTAAGTAACTGCTTTAAAACACTTACTTAAGGCTAATTACCAGTTCCGCCAGTAAACACTCAAGCACCTAAATTATACCAAAATTCCAGTTTAGATATCAAAATGTTTTTCTTTATCTCACCTGAAGAGCAACAAAATTCGAATTGTAAATGGATATTTATGTGTTTAACTCCTATTTCATTCAGCACATGCTAAGTATCTGCAACCTTGCATGAAACTCACCCTACAAAAGATCATACAAGAGAAATACGGCAAATCAGAAGACTGAACACTCCTATCCTGAACTCCAAACTGAAATATGAGCAAGTAAATTTAACCTTTTAACATCTCCCTGTGAGAAGGCCATAGCTTCATCTTTGCCCATCACTTTATCCTAATTTACAGCTTTGCTCCATAGTATAATATGTACCCTAAAAATGTGCAATATTTTTCACATTCAAATACAGCTTGACATATAAACACTCTTTCTCTCATCTCCCTAACCTCCCCTGCTTTCAGAGCCTGATTCAGAAGGAGGGTGAGAGAAAAAAAAACACCTCGAAACACCACAACAAACACTGCCACCACCGCCCATCTATCTTAGGTTAACAGAGGCCCACTTGAAGCAAATAAAGTTTCTCAGGTGTATAAAAGTCTGACTGGATAGTATCCTGGGCAAACTTCTCTAGTTGACTGAAGCAGAAGCTTGCACAGAAGCATTGGGCAAATTAGACTACTTGATCTCAAGAGTCCCTTCCAACCTGAACAACTCTATGAGTTTGTGAAAATTCAAGATTGGCATGTAAAACATAGAAATGTGATATATTCTCTAAACCTATTATTTAATTTAAAGCATCCATTCAGCAGATCTCAGAAACCTGAGCTACATGAATATTAATATGCACTCAGAAAGTGTTCCAAGCTTGTCAAAAAGAAAGTTTTAACGCATGCATTTCTGCCCAACCCAATCTCCTCGGCTTCCTGAAGAATTTGCTCATTTTGAAGAAGTCAAGATATCAAGATATTTAAACACTGAATACTTACTAGATAGCATCTTCAGGTTTCTGTGATGATATTTAACTTGACTTTTTATGAGAAAATTTAAGTTTTCGTGGTAAGTGTAACAGACACGGGAAAAACAAGTCCAACCCTTTAAATTTACCAAGCACAACTTCAAGCGCAGCCAGGGCAAGAGGTTACTTCCTTGCCACACTGTAACAACTTTGCCCAAGCATAGGGGCAGCAGAAGGGGTGGGTAACTGTAACTGTGCAAATTAAAAATAGGTTACGGTGTCAGGCATTTCACTTAGAGGCATTACTGCTCTTCATGGAAGTACCTCTCTGAAGATATTGTCTAGGTCCCTATTTTCTAGATGTTAAGTAACAATGCTGTCTCCATTGGGAAAAAATAAGTGCTCTGAACAGAAAAGACAAATAACATTTTCACAATACTTACCCATCTTCCTGACAAATTTTGAGTATCTTTACACATAAAACCCCAAACAGACCACCTAACACAAACAACACCCACTGTCCCCTGTGAAGCATCACATATGATTTCAAGAATCCTAGAACTTAAGCAGATGCAAAGAACCTGGAACATCTTAATGAAACATTACTGTTTAAAGCAACATTTTCCACAAGCCTAACAAAGGTACTGGAAGAACAAGTAGTGGCAATTTTTCACCTGTTTTGAATTAGGTGACTTAGATATCTTGACACCAGCTGAGGCCACACCATGTCATCCCATCCAAACAGCTGCATCATTGATAGAACGGGCTGTGGCTGGAGATCTGATAGGGCTTTGCTGGGCATATCCAAAGCTAAGAGAGTAAAACCTGATTTTAAAGAAAGAAAAACATGGCACCATGTTAATGGCTTCTCAGTACATCCCTGTTCCACTGAAAAGCAATCTAAATGAATTATAATTAAGAAGGTGCAGTCTGGAAGTACCAGAAGTCTCAGTTAAAACTGGGAAACAGTTCTAACAGACGATGTTTGTACACGTTAAAATGTAGTCACTTTCATGATGAGTTTGTAGTCAACATGACACACAGAATGCAACGGAGAGAAAGCGGATCCAAACATACGCAATTTTAAATATCTTCAAGAAGCCACAGATTATAAATCCTGAAGGCACAGCTCTACCACTGATGCAGTAAAAAACGTCTTAAAAGCTCGCTTTTTTGTGTCTTTTTGGCTTCCCTTTCTTGCCTCCATCCAGCGTTTCTTCTCTTGTACATACAAGTACCACTATGCTTTACAAGGTTGAGTTTTATTTATTTGTTTTGTTGTTTTCATACTCTTCTTGTGGTGAAGAACTATATCTGGAAAGAATTCACTCAGTAAAAGCTGGTACCTGTCCTATTTCTAGAACAGTCTTTCATGTATCAGAAGTTACTCGGCAAATAAAGTGCTATGGGTAAGCTTATTAAGAAAAAAGAATCTTCATGTAACAGTTGCAGATTTAGAAACTAGGATAGTACTTTGCAAGAGTTTTTGTTAATTCTGCTGTTTCTACTAGCTCTACTGTGGAATCTCTATCTAACACTACCAGAATAAAATATATAGCACATTCTTTATGCTACAATTGATAAATGCATTTAGGCTCAAGAAGAAAATGCAACCTGAAATGCTGAGCAGTTATTAGGTTATAGGAAATGAGAGGCATTGAATGAGTCAGGAAAACTGACTTTGGAGGGCAATGAAATAAAGGAGCTCACTAGTTTCCACATTCTCCAATTCAATTTAAATATAAATGTAATATTAATTTATTAAAATAATGATTTCTAAAACTGCATGCATTGGGAAACTGACTTTGCATTAGAGAGAAAAAATTGGTTTTCAGAAACAACAATGAAGCTATTTTTATTAATAGCATAGGAACAGACTACCTTAAGCTATGAAGGGCTTCACATTTCCTTATGTGCCTCAGAATAAAAAAGGGTCGTACAGAGTCCCCACTCTGCCTTAGGTGAGGAAGCAATTTGTGCCAGCCTCCTTCCAGATTATCACATTGTTTCTGCAGCATCAGCCATGACATGGGTAGGGAAGAAACTGGAGACAGAAATGATAATGCGAGTCCCAGGCTATTTGCCTGCCAGGGGGAGCAGGAGAGCTGTGACAGCTCCTCTGGGCTGCAACATCTGAGGCAAGAAGCTCGTACAGCATGGGAAGGGTTTGCCTTCCTCTGTAGCGCTGCCTAACACGTCTCTATAAAGAAGGTCACAACAGTACTCTCCTGCTTCTAAGTGGAGTTTATAATAGGTTGTTCTTCTTGCTGTTTCACTGTGCTAATATGAAATAAAAAGATATGACACAGTAGGAAATGAATGGAAGTTTTCACATTAACAGCCTCTTCCTTCAATTTGTATTGCTGTTTCCCATACATGCTTCACCAGTGTGAGGCTACTACTATTGCATGCTGCCTCTTTCATTAATGTTACCTACTAACTACTGCAGAGCTGCTTCAAACGAAGGGTCTTGCCACTTTTCTATTACTAACTCAGTACTTCTGAGCTTGCAACTTCACCTATTTTATACCATGATGGGAAAAAAATACTATATATTTCACTTCTCTAAATTTTAGTTAAATGGATACAAGATTTCATTGTAATGATAGAATACAATGCTAGCTACTGAAGTTAAAGATCAAACAGGTATGTCTTTCCATTCACTACCATGCTGACTCGTCGCACGTGGAGTTCACATAGACATGAAATGTTGTACTCAAGATTAAAACCCTTCAGTGTAAAGCGAGATAAATAATTACAATTAATTATAAAATATTTTTATGACCATGACAGTAAAGGTTCAGAAAAAGACCCAAAGCAACTTTTCAACATATAAATAAAAATCCAAAGTACAAATCTTGAAATATAAAATGTTATTTAAAAATAAAATTAACCATAATGAAGAGTTCAACACAAAATTATAATAAACTTTATCAAAAAGTTGTAAATTCTAGATAGAAAGAAGTTATTCTTATTTATATTGTATAATGTTTGCAATGTTGATTATAGCCTATTACTATTAGTGACGAAGAAGTCAGGCTTGAATAGCTTTAAACCCCTTTGGAGTTCTCAGTCTGCTTGCATTCTATTAAATAACTCACAGTTACACAGTATTCCTTCTTGTCAAAATATTTAGCATAGAATCTACTTTTTGTATTTCTGCAAATTGAAGTTGCTATATGGAAGTAGAAATACCCCAAAATACAAAATCCTTGAAAGCTTGTGGTCCAGAAATAGATCAAGTGCAGTAACTTATAGGGAGGGTCAATGCTAACCTGCAGCTGTATCAGCAAGGTGTGGGGAAGGTGGCATCTGTGACATTCTCTGGCTCTTCAAGTAGGGAAAGAAATTTTTCCAGAGAGCACTGGCGACAGCAAGGTGGTGCTCTTTAGCCACTAATGGAAGCTGTGCATCTGAGGCCGTGGTCCCTAGTTGAAGTCCCTGGCTTACACGTTTGTGCACATTCCTACAGAGAAACAAAAACAATGTTTACGTTCAATAAGTGAAAAATTCACACCTTTTAAAAACATTTACAACTACTTTAAACCACAGGGCCCAAGAACTGAAGGCTTATTTTGTGCAATTAAAACCTTTATGCAAAGACATTATGCATAGCAGTTATTTGATGGATGAATGATGGCATATTAAGCACCATAAAGTTAATGTTAATTACTAATGTCAACCATTAATTATATGCTTTTTAATATGTCAGATCAAAATGAGAAATAGGCAGCTTTAAAATTAATATCTGCATTTTGCAACTGCTAGCATGACAAGCAAGTCTGGTCACAATCCAAAGCCAGATGCTTTCTTAAAATTTTTGTTAGTAGGGCTTTTAGGATAGGGTTGTGCCCAGCAAACAGTGGCAAATGATTTTCATCAATTGTAATCATTTGATCAATTTCTCATTTGTAAAATCTCACTGGGTATGACTAGATAAAAGATCCACTTTATCCCAATCTGCTGCAAAAATTAGGTTTGACAGCAGTGACCACACTTTTTTTAGTACAGTAAGGACAAAAGTTACCACTATACAAAACTTCCATCTCTTCCTGAGACAATGTGGCATGAATTCAATAATGCACTCAATTTTCTTTGATTCTTCTAGTACCATTCCTGCTACTTAATCTAATTTGGAAGTTGCGACTTTCTAGAGGTTTAATAGAGATATGTCTGCAGGGAATCAATGTTCTCAGAGAAATGGGGGAGAGAGCATTAATAAATTTGTCTGGTAGAGTAGGATAGGAGGCATTACCGCACCAGGCTGATCAACTAAATAACATGCTTATTAAAAACAATCTGTAGGAACGCACTATCATTCCTGTTCCTATTTATCTTCTGGTCAACTCAATTGAGACTGTGCATTAAAGCAAAGGCAGCATTATTACATTTGCTTTATTAAATTCTATAAACAGCACTGTAAAGTCAGAGTCAAGATATTTATAAGATAATGGCAAATAGCAGAGGCATCGAGACTTGCCTTAACACTAACAGTTGTAGACTATAATATTTTCTTTCTTAATTGCTATTCTCACAGTAGCAACTGTTTCACAAAACTCTTCCCCCAGATCTTCATTCTGTACTCACCCTAATTTGAAATAAACCAAAACAAAAACAGAAAAAACTCCAGCCACCAGTTCCCTTCTGGCGATGTGGGAAAATTATGAAAGAATTACACAACTCACAGCACTCATTAGGACATTTGAAATGGAATAATTTTAAATAAAGAGTAGGCTGGCTGCAAGGCCTTCCTGAACTAGGGTTGATATTAGAAGCGCATCTCATTATATCAAATTAGTATCCAAAAATCCTACCTAACACATAATTTAAAACATAAAACATACTGGCTGTCAAAGGTAACGATACTTTATGCCTACCTCCAGGCGTTCATTAGTTTCAATAGGACAGACACAGAGAGAATTGAGTACTAGCTACTTTTCTAATGGCTACATTCAACAGACATGGAAAGGTATGTAATATTGGGAGGAATCAAGTATTACTTTGTGAGACGGCATGAATACAAACACAGGAACAGAAGCCGGGAATTCTAAACCCAGCATTTATTCCCTCTGTGGCTTCACATAAATCATACAGCCTTTGTGCGCCTCAGTTTCCCAGCCATGATATTTGGATAGTAAGGAAGCTTACCCTTTAAGGATGCTGTGAAAACAATCAATGCTTAGAAACTAAGGATTATATTGAGTATGTCAGTTGGTATTCCTATTTACAAGGCATATTCTCCAAGTCAACATGAACTGAAATAGAAGCAAGATTAGCATAAAAAGTCAGGCAATATTCTTTGGGAATATCCCTTATTACAAAAAGCAGAAAGGGAAGAGTGTAGAAATAGTGAGCGAGGTCTAGAGGACAATGAAAAAGTAAAAGCAAGGCTAAAGAAACAAGTTAGAAATATATTTTTGTCTATAAGCAAGTTAGAAATATATTTTTGTCTATTACCAAAAAAAGTGTAACAGTAAAACCAAAAGGCTTTTCTGTTTTATTTTAAGAATGTGCAAAGTATAAAACTTCTGGGACCAGAATTTGCCCTACTTACATCCGGACTAGGCTGTAAAATTGCACAAAGACCTTTTCCTCTCCTCTAAATTGCCTCTCCAAAGACAAGTGTCTTGCATCTCCTTTAGCCATCTATGCAAAGTAGAAGGGTGTACAGACTTCCAAAGTAAGGTAATATATCTCTGTGTCAGTGGAAGGGCAACTCGTACAAATCAGTATTTATGTTTATTCATAGTAACCTACACAAATGCTTGCAATAAGTTAAATAATTAGAATCGATGAGGCATCAATATATGCTGCAGCCAACGTAGCCAGCTACTTCTACCAACAAGCAACTTTTTTCCTTCGATAAAAATATGGATAAATAAAATCTTACTTTTAATGCAGGCTTCCACATTTTTTTTTAACACTAGACAAGCCTACCGAACATCACTTCATTTCTTAAACTATACATCTAGTTTTCCATTGTGTTAAGAGCTCCGGAACCACCAGTTGCCTTGTTCTGATGCTAATAAGTTGGTGTGATTTTTACATGCTTTAAATCACAAATTTCCTATTTTTGTAAAAAGAGGTGTGCACTTTCATTTCGCCATCAGATCAAATAAACCTTGGGTTTATTAAAGAAGGGAATATTTGTACCACCTGAATGAAGATTGTGCTGAATGTATTGGTATAGCAGTAGCATGAGGGGTTATTTTCTACATCCTACACCTAAGGAACTGCAGCCATTTATCTGGCTGCAGGTACTGAAATCATAAACAATGCTTTTACAATCAAAACCCATGCTTTTGCAAGCCTGGATTACTAAAATGGAGTGAAACTTTAGGTCAAGATGGAAAAGTAAAACACATAAAATGCAGAAGCCTGCCTATATAATGGAAACTAAAGTCACTATTAGTCCATAATCTGCACTGGCTGCATACTGGCATCCAGACTTAGTATAATGTAATTTAATTTGATCGACAAGGGTTCAGAACTCCCCAGTATGAGAAAAGACCTCTCTCCTTCTACCAGCACTGCTAAGGACATATGCTACAGGGGCTCCCAGGCTATAAATACAGACACTGGTTTCTTCACAGGATGGTACCCTCAGCTCCTGTGCGCCCAGATCATGCCAGGCCAGCCATAGCACCCACAGACCTCAGCTGCCCAGTTGTCCTGGTTTCGGCTGTAACAGTTGGGTTTTTTCTTCCTAGTAGCTGGTGCAGTGCTGTGTTTTGGCTTCAGCCTGAGAACAATGCTGATAAAACACCAATGTTTTAGTTGCTAAGCAGTGCTTACCCTGATCAAGGACTTCGGTCTCTCATGCTCTGTCAGTGAGGAGGGCACAAGAAACCAGGAGGAAGGAGAGACAGGACACTGGACTCAAACTAGCCAAAAGGCTATTCCATACCATAGCACATTAGGCCCAGTATATAAACTGTGGGGAGTCACCCAGAAAGCCAGATCGCTGCTTGGGTCAGGCTGAGTACTGATGGTGACCAATTGTATTTGTGCACGACTTGTGTTTTCTGAGCTTTCATTTCTTCTTTTGTTGTTTCCTATTATTATTATTATTGGTATTTTTTCTATTATCACTTAATTTTAGTTATTAAATTGTTCTTATCTCAACCCATGGGGTTTACATTCTTTCAGCTCTCCTCCTTGTCCAGCCCAGAAGGGAGAAAGGAGAAGGGTGGGGGGGTGGGGGTGAATAAATGGCTGTGTGGTGCTGAGTTACAGGCTGAGGTTAAACCATGACACCAGTATAGCCAAGATTAAGTTCAGTAAAGTCTTTTTAAAGGACCTGAATGATCTTTTAATGTTAAAGCAAATAAAGAATTAAAAAAATATCACCTGCAGGACCAACACCCCTATCTTGGAGAGTGTTTCTGAAATGATAAATGACTTTGATGCTTAGAGTTTCGACTACTAGCATCAGTTTTTTTCAAGGAAAACTCAGGCAAAGTGAAATTAAACCAAGCATCATCACACTCAAATACAGGTAATAGGGGCTTTGTGCTCTCTGCAAATGAATGGTAGTTGAGTAAGACTTCAATTGGAAGATTTCCCTTCCAAATGTTCTCATTCTTTCTGCATTACTGTAAGATTATCAATGCTGTTTCTCACTTTGATATTTTGGCAGCAAATGCTTTGTGCCTTGGTCCTATTTTAATGTTGTCACAGAGGTGGTAACTGCAACAGAAGTGACTGCATGAAGTTGAGGCTTCTTCAGCTGTGGGGCAGCTTTGAAGATTTCAGCATAGGGAACCGAAGAGATGTGGAGATTAACTGACACAAAGAACAATAAAATGACAGTTCTGATTTCAGCAAAGATGACAGAAGAGCTTTACATTTTCTCAACAAGCCCCAAACACAGAAGTGATGTCAGCTACTCAGAAATGGACATAAAAATAAAGTTATCAGCTTAACTTCTCCTCAAAATCAAACCCCACGTTACTACAGTTAAAAGCACATTTGTTTCTGCTGAAAAGATTAGGAAGTTACACAATAAACATGGCATTAAAATAAAATCCAGAAGTGCCAGTTGACATGACTCTATTTCATAAGGTGTTTCTGCTTCCTTTTTCCACACACAAAAAAAAACTGAAAAAAAAACCCACTACTGTACAGCAAAAGATGGGGCTTTCCTGTCGAATTCTATCAAGTCATATTTTCTGTGGCTGTATAAATCTCACTGCAGTGATGCACTCAAAATTTGTGCCTGCTACAGGTGCAAAACTAGACACCTGCTAGACAGCAGTCCACTCAGCTTCAGTGACCAAATAGTATCTACCAAACAGCAATTCAGAATTCAGTTCAAAATTACTCACCCAGTTTCACTTTCTTCAAATGCCATAAAATATCCATACTTCTTTAATACCCCTAACTCAGTTCTTTTCATTCAATCAGAATTGTTACTTCTTACAGTTACCAGAACTGGAAGGGAGGTTTTGGCAGAAGCCACGTACATTTCCAGTAACAAGTCCTATCCAAGCTAAAGCTGAAAAAGATCCCTGCATGCCCTCTATATGCCTTTGTAAATAGTCCAGTATGGACATTCAGCTACTTGACTATTATGCCATTTAGTAACATGACAGTTATAGAAATTTGCAACTATAGCGCTCGCTTTGTTAATCTATATGGATTCCAGCTCCCATGATGACAAACTCACTGTTCAGCTTCTACTTAGTAATTTGCTCATAAGCATTTACTTATTTTTATGTCTGTGCTTCTCTATGCAGTTTATATGAAATAAATATATATTTCTGAAATCATAACCTTTCATACTACCATAAAATACAAGTGTAAAGGAGAATACATTTTTAGAGTTAGATACTTTTATACTGAAAATTTCAAAACATTCAAGAAAGAAAAACTAATGTGCGGACTACGGTAGTAGCATGCACAAAGGCAATAACAAAATGCTGTATCTGGGTTCAAATCTGCTTGAAATCATAGAATGGCTTGGGTTTGAAGGGACTTGCCTTAACATGCACTTCCAATCCTCCACCATGGGCAGGGACACCTTCCACTAGACCAGGTTGCTTAAAGCCCAATCCAACCTGGTCTTGAACACTTCCAGGGATGGAAAAGCCACAGCTTCTCTAGGCAACCTGTGCCAGTGCCTCATCACCCTCTTAGCTAAGAGATGCAGTATCACGGATCTGTACCAAATTACAAGTAACAAACTGTACAATCCAACCTCTCTTATACATGCAGATTCATGAAAATGAAAAGGATCTGGATTCATGGAAGTGACACAGTGGCTGTACAGTGGTTCCACAATGCCCAGCTCCTCCAAGAAAGTGCCCCAACCTAACCACACTCAGAGACCGGTGGCAAGCCATGGATGTGACATCTCATGGTGAAGGCTTTTGGCTTCCTAATCAATGGTGAATGAGGTGACCACTTGACCTAACATGTAAAAAGGTAAACTTTCTTTCTTTTGGCCACAGTTACAAATGGAGGTATGCTGGGTTACAGAGCCCTGCCCTGAACTCTCGTTCATCATCATATTCAGTAAGTGCGCTGACAGCACGCTTTGCAAGATTTTTAAATCTGAAAGCATTTAGCTGATGGCCTCGAAGAGCCTAAGCTGGATGCTAAACAACCAAGGCCTGTAAAAACAGCCTTAGTGTCTCTGGGCACAGAAGCTTATGTATCTAGGGAACTTAAGTGGTTAAAATGGATTCAGCTACACACTTTCAGACACTTCCATATTCAGTAAAACATGCATGAAGGAAGGTGACTAAATTATATCCAAATCTGTTTCAAACATCTAAGTCCTCTTTTAAATCTGTTTCCAAGGTCTTTGGGATATAATTTCTTTTTTATATCCCTTTATATATCACCCAGTGTATTGAGACTGCTATGACCGCAGTAGGAATCAGACAGAAGCAGCAATTTCACCTCAAATCCGAATCTCTTGTTTACGTATCACCAATATACACACAAAGTATATTTACAGTTTCTTCACATTTGAGCAACAGCCTTTTTACTCTTTGACACTTAAAAAACCCCAAACCCCAACAAACAAAACTTGAGAGCACAGAATTTTCACTCACATTTATGGAACTCAAAAATAGTTTTCAGAAAGACAAGCAACATGAGAAACCTAGGGCCAAGAATAAATTTTCCCATCCATTAAAGGAAACATTTGAAAAAAAATCCCACAGTTTATAACGAAAGTGCCCACACTGTGTAAGCCATAATTTGCATCATCACCACCACAGAGCTGTACTGCTGGCAGTACAAACAGGACTGGAAAAATCATGATGCAATATTATCAAACATTAGCATGCCCTCATCAGAAATATGTATTAAATTGTGGTTAAGTGTTCTTCCTTCAATTTAACTTGCTTCAATAATCCACAATAATCTGCATGTTTAAATGTTTACTGCAAAAAGGATGTCCAAATAATATGCTTGGATATGTATGTGTATGACAAACATTGGTTGGTATGATGAGGCAAGAAAGGCTAACAAGGCAAGAGGGATGCTTTTCAGAACTCTAACATCTAGGATTTTTATCAAATGCTTTAATTCATCCAATTGTGCTTAAGTTTTTTATAGCACAGACTTGCACAACATAATACATGTCAGCCTGCCTTCATACAGAGCTTCCTAATCACCCTTGTGGTCTTCCTCTGGACTTGCTCCAACAGCTCCATATCCTTCTTATGTTGAAGACAACAGAACTGTGTACAATACACCAAGTGAGGTCTCACGAGAGCAGAGTAGAATGGAGCCTATGACACCCTTTCCTTCCCATATTATGCCCTAGTCAGTAGGTAACAGATATCATTTGAACTGCTGTCATTTAAAAACAAACAAAAAACAACCCTCCCCAAAAAAACAGTAAGTACTTATCTTCAGCAGTGGGACTCTACTGTTCTAAGCACACAGATTTCTGTTCTTCCTGACACTGAATCAGACATCTCTGGACTCACACCACACACTGGATTCAGTCCTTCACTTTGCCTTTTCAGTAGGCTGGCAGTAGACAAAGATCCACATAGGAGGCAAGAGAGGCATGCTGCAGATGACAAGTTCTATTCAGCTGGGCCTGTTACTGCAGGCCATCAGACCACTGTATCACGGAGCACCCCTACACCATTTGAAACATATTACAGCAGT
Source organism: Forpus xanthops (assembly GCA_032466535.1). NCBI lineage: Eukaryota > Metazoa > Chordata > Aves > Psittaciformes > Psittacidae > Forpus > Forpus xanthops. The sequence continues at coordinate 14,653 of JASSUY010033002.1, forward strand.
AGCAGTCATTTTTCTCCTTCTTGGTAGCTGGTGCAGCGCTGTGTTTTTGGCTTTCGGCCTGGGAGCAGTGCTGATAACACCAATGTTATTGGTTACTGCTTAGAATGTTTAGTCTGACCAAGGACTTTCTGAGTTTCATGCTCTGCCATGGAGGAGGGGAAGCTGGGAGGAAGCAGAGACAGGGTACCTGACCCAAACTGACCAAAGAGGTATTCCATACCACAGCACGTCATGCCCAGGGTACAAAAACGGAGGGCAGAGACCCAGAAGGGGGAGTTCGCTGCTGGGTTGGGTTTGGTATTGGGTGGTGAGCACTTATATTCTTTCCTTGTACTTGTCTTGTCATTATTATTATTGGTGGTAGCAGCAGTGGTTTGTGTTATACCTTAACTACTAAACTGTTCTTATCTCAACCCGTGGGAGCTGCATTATTTCGATTCTCCTCCCTATCCCTCTGGGAGCAGGGGGGAAGAAAGAGGAGGGAGTGAGTGAGCAGACTGCGTGAGAAGCTTAAACCATGACAGGTCAAAAAAAGGTCTAAATCACCATAACACTCCAGGACTGAGGTGATTCAGACCATAATTTAAAGGGCTTGGTTATATGTGTGTGTAGATACACACATATAGGTAAATAAAAATGCCTGCAAGGGACACATACAGACATTAGGGCACCATTTCAATTATCCTGGGTTTTCTGTAAGGCCTTAGCTAATCACTGCTAAAAGATGCTTCACCTTTCTCCACCCAGAAATCTTAATCATACTGTTTTCTATTTTGTTGTTTGTTTGTTTTTGTTTTTTTTTTCCCCACACACACATCAGGAAAACGTTGCCCTTAAACATCCTAAAACATATTTTGCATTATGTTCCCTTGATTGAAAAAATGCCTATTAACAAAATTAAAAAGCCACAGATCCTTTCAATTTACCATACACCAGTCACTGCCTGAATAGAAGCAGATGACGTACTCTTTCCTACTGAAGATACAGTGGGTTTAAACAGAGCCATTCCAATTCTTTCTTTGATAGTATAAATCTTCAAATCTCAGCGGAAGAGGCTAGTATATTCCTATTGTTAGTAGATCATTGACAGAACAGATTCAACAGTTAAGAAACTTCTAATGTGACAATTTATATAAGCGGAGTAATTAAAGTATATTAGAAAACCGTATAATCTCCCCCAATCAAACCAATAAAGGCCAACCCGTGGGCATTCAAATCACACATTGCAATTTAGCTCAGGGTCACCTTCCCAAGGTAAATAAGATCAACAGAAAATATCTTAAACTGAATAATCCTTACTTACTACTAAACCTATTCAGGAAATTACATAAAGCTCTTTGAAGACACAAATATTTTAAGAACAGTTAACCATTTTAAACAACTCCTTTATTTCCTTTTACCATTTTGAAGACTAAAGCCAAGTAACATTTCTTAAACATTACTTGGGATATTCACTAAAAACCATAGGAAAGATAGGGAAAATGTGACAGACCCTTTAAAATGTTACAACACAAGTAAAGCAGCAGCAATATTTTCTCACATTACCTGAAAGTGCATTAGCACACATAATGCAAGTTGTCAGTAACTAAATAATTATACTATCCGTGGGTATGGAATCCTGCTCTTATAAATTTTTACTAATCTCACATGCAACTATAGTTTTACTATTTTCTACTTGTTTTTTTTGCTTGTTTTATGTATCTTTTACAAGCACGTCCATCAACTGCATAATTGAAAGCATTTGATTACATTTAAAACAAGAAGTAAATCAAAGCCAGCACTCTTTATCAAATTTTCCAAGTTTAAGTTTATGTTATAAAAGCCTTACAAAAGACCCAAGACATAACCATTGCAACTGACCCCACAATAAGCAAAAGTGAAAAACATACACTATTCAAATGTTAAGCCAATATTCCTAACATTTCTTTTTAAACAACAGATGCTGTAATACATAGCTTGGCAGCTACTTCATTAGAGAAATATGTTTCAAGAAATGTGGTTCTTTGAAACAAATACAAAGGAATTTCGTAGATCTATGTTCTTCACTAAATTCTTCTTTAGATTTAAGTGTAACACTACAAACATCATGCAGCACAGAAAAAAAAAAACCAAACTGAAAGTCTCAGGATTTAAGACAGTTGTCTTTCCATAGCAATAGGGAAACATTAATATGTTACGATATATAATCAGCAAGACTACCACTCAATGCTTAAATCTATTTTCTCAATCAAGGAATCATTAAAATTAACAAAAGTAACAATGAGCTAATCCACTTCAGAGTTTTCAAAACAAGCATTAAAAGTAACAGCTGACAGTCTGTTAAGCTGCAGCATCTCTGAGCATGGCCATCCCTTGAGACTTTAAATATATTATACTCCTTTACTTTTTTCAACAGGAAGGCAAAAGCTGCACAAAGGCCAAAGCAGTACTAGCCTGAATATTCCACCCTTTACTGGAGAGCAGTAAAAGTTCTGACAGTACCACCAACAGACTAAGAGGCTATTTTAAAACTCATGGAGTTGCAGAAAGAAATGTGGAAATTCTCCAAAAAGGAAAGTGGACAGACAGCAACTGCTGAAAAGTTTAACTGAGAAAGAAAAAAAGAACCAAACTCAAACCAAAACCCACACAAATAAAGTGACCCCCAACTACAGACAGCTCTCCCTCCTCTTTCATCACAGTCTTCTGGCAGCGACCTTTCCCTCTTGCACTATATGGCGGAAGAGAGACCTGGAATGTGTTATCATCGGCCTCTCCTGTTCATCTGACTCCCCCAAATGACTGTGGATGCAGTGAGACTTGCAATTATCCAGGACACAGAGACACCATAGTTGGAAGATGCAAGTGAAAGTTGTCATATAAACACTCGGATTTTCCACTGGATTCTTGATGAAGGTCTTGAATATATGGAGAAATAAGCTAGGAATCTACCAGAAACATTTCTTACCAAATTACAAGAAACAACAAGTATTTAGAAAAGAACTAGCATAAAATAAAATCATGGACAAAAAAAAAGAATATAAAGCATGAAATTATCTTTTAGTAGCTGAGTTCCATTTACTTTAAGAGAGGTAAAACAAGAATCACCAAAATTGTGATTCTACAATATGCAAATGTCAACATGGAGTAATAAGTTCCAATTATTTTCTATGCATTTAACTCTGAATTTTAGAGGAGAGCTGTTCATTAATAGATCTGCATTCAACAGTCCCTGGAAGTGTTCAAGGCAGGCTGAACAGGGGCTTTGAGCAACCTGGTCTAGTGGAAGGTGCCCCTGCCCATGCTAGGGGGTTGGAACTGGATGATTTTTAAGATCCCTTCCAACTCAAACCATTCCATGATTATACTGTGATCACAAATACAAAATGTCAATGCATCTTATATTGCTTCTCAAATCTACTGATTTGCGGGTAATATCGCTGCTTTATTTTTAGATGCAACGCTAGGAAATGTTTTTCTTAATTCCTCTAAAATGTTATTGTGGATTTCTTTTAGAATACAAATATTTTCCTAAAGCACTCACTATTTTGTAAGCAAGTGGCATAACAGTTCTTTAGTTAACCACTAATTCATTCATCCATAAATTGTTTTACTCTTTTTTGAATGGTTTAGGCTTGATGAGCATTCCCTATATATGCCCAAGTGAAGAACTCTCCAAGGCAACAACTGCAGGACCACAAAAATAAAATATAATTAAAAAATACAATATCTGCACATCAAAGAGCTCATCTCCTGATATCAAAGATTCTGATCTTCACTGGGATAGAAAGTGTTAATGCTGTGAATAAAAGGCTCACAACTGCAGTTGAATCATGTGAAGATTATCAATATAGCAGCAATGTACAAAGGGGCTTCAGCAAGGTTACTGAGTTTAATATAATCCTCTCGATAGCTAAGCACAGTAATAGAGAACACTGTGTTCACTGTGACAGCATGTTGTGTGTGCTCAGTAATACTTTTAAAATATACAGGGAGAACAAGAAATCCCCATCATCTCTGCTACGCTCAAAGACAAAGTAAAGATATTAACAGGAACTGACACACATCCCTAAAACAAAAAGGCACAAAAAAAGCCAAACATTCAGAGCTGCAGAATATTATTTAGCACTTTCTCCTTAGCCCTTCTCAAAGGGTTTAACTACATCACCAAAAAGACAAGTTGCTATGACCATAATTTAAATGCAAGCAACACAGCTCTAGCCTTCATGGGCCAGGTCTACTGGGAGGGAATATTACATCCACTTCAGTCACCCTAGCAAATCTGTGCCAGAGAGCTGTTGGTTTTTTCCTAAGCACATTTAACTAAGATAAGGTTGCAAGAGGAGAAAAGACAACACAACCTGCAGTAATTCACTGCAACTAGTTCACATTTCAGATTGTAGAATAGTAATAGTCTTGGGGAAAACAAACAGCTGATTTGAGCCCAACTGCAATTTTCTTTCATTACCTTCACCGGTATTCATCCAGTTAGCTTCTCCCCTGTACTATGCATGCATATGTTACAATTGCAGTTTTCCTTGTGTCTTCAAAATGAAGTATAAATTGGAACACACAAAACACACACAGTGACCCTCTACTGTCACAAAATCTCAAGTCCCAGGGGAGCCAATCCAGGTAACTGACTTCAGCAGCAGCAGGGCTCAGACATTCACATATCTCAGCCAAGTGCTTTGCTAGCTTCTGCATTGTTCAAAGCACTGGGAGTCATCTTATTGCTTTGAACAGGTATGTCAGTGCTCGTTTCTTTTCAAAGAAACAACACAGAAAAAGCAAACAGTTAAAAAGACCTTTAGTTTGCCTAAGCAAAGTTTAAGCACAGGTCAGATTCAGATTTTTTTAATCCTCTGAAAGAACAAATAGTCAAATAAATAAAGGAAAAAAAATGGACAGGCTGCACTGAAATCAATACTATCCTAAGTCATTTTATTCCCCTTCCTTAGTTCACATACATATAAAAATCCCACCTAAACCAAATCTAACATTTCCAAATCATTGCCATTTCATAGAACTTAAAATCGCTTCAGTTCAATTATTAAAAACTTATTTTGAATAGCAAACTTTATAATAGCCTGCCTTCACAACTACTTTGTTATTTGTCTTATTTGTATCAAAATAAGACAAATTTCCCTAATAAATTTCTATACCATATGCAAAACTTCAGAACAGTAATCATGTCCCAACCTCTATTGCACTGTGGGCACATCACCTCACATGACGAGTGCTTAAAAGAAAAAAACGCAAAACACACTTGTTCACCATCAGTGCGGGGCTTGCAGGAATCACTGAAGGCTCTTTGATTAGCTCAGACCACAAGACACTTCACCTTCCGTTTCTGAGGGGTTTGTTTGTTTGTTTTAAACAGAGGTCATCTTTTGTGTAACAGGTTTCTTCGAAAATTACTGAAAAATTATAATTACATTTCTATAAATTTCAATTATAAAGACATCTTTCATTATTTTTTATGCTTTCTAAATTTAAGACTAAATTTGGCTTACAAAGGATATTTGAAAGAACAGGAAGTCCAGATCACTTCAGATTATCTTTGTTCAAGTTTATAGCTTATTAGGAACAGAAATACTAATGCCTGTCATATAGGGAATATACAGCATTAGTTGGTATGTATTTAGCTGGAAACAGCAAATCACTGCTGGTACACAAGTTCACTGTTATCAATCTCTCATGACACCTCTTCCTGCTTGCCATCAGAGCAGGACAGAGTTACAAACAGAGACTAGAGGGTCATAGCAAATAAACTGACTTAGCACCATCTACTCTCTGTTAAAAGTCTACCTCTCTTTAAAATATTCAAAACATCCACTCAACCACTTCTTAGCCTTTCTAAGTGAGCCCTTGTTTGCAAAGTTCTAAAAAGATGGCACATAAGAAACAATATCCTATTATTATATGTACCGGTCCTGCCTTGAATATATTCTGTTGAGTACAAAAGCCATGTTCCCCATTCTTACTGAGAAATCAAGAGAATCACAGAATGGTCGAATGGAATGGACCTCTGGAGGTCATCTTGTCTGGATTGCTCAAGCAAAGGCACTTAGAGCTGGTTACCCTGGACCATGTCCTTGTGGCTTCTGAGTATTTCCAAGGAAGGGACTCAACAACATCTCTGAGGAACCTTTACCAGTGATTGGTCACCCCCACAGTGAAAAAATGTTTCTTGCTGTTCAGAGGGACCTTCCTGCATTTCAGTTTCTGCCTATTGTCTCTGGCTTGTGAACACTGTGGAGCATTGAAAAGACCCTCTCCGTCCTCATTGCACCTTCCCTTCAGACAGTTCTATCTATACATTGACAAGATCTCCCTAGGCTTTCTCTGCTCGGGCTAAACAGACCCACCTCTACTCAACCTTTCCTCAAAGAAGAGATTTCAGTCCCATAATCATGTAGCCCTTCACTGGAATCTCTTCAGTATGTCAACATAAAAAGGACATGGAAGTGTTAGAACAAGTCCAGAGGAGGGCCACAAGGATGATCAGGGGACTGGAGCACCTCCCCTATGAAGATAGGATGAGAAAGAACAGGATGTTCAGCCTGGAGAAGGGAAGGCTGCGTGGAGACCTCATAGCAGCCTTCCAATATCTGAAGAGGGCCTATAGGGATGCTGGGGAAGGACTCTTCGCTAAGGACTGTAGTGACAGGACAAGGAGTAATGGGTTCAAACTTAAACAGGGGCAGTTTAGATTGGATCTAAGGAAGAACTTTACTGTAAGGGTGGTGAGGCACTGGAATGGGTTGCCCAGGGAAGCTGGGAATGCTCCATTGCTGGCAGTGTTCAAGGCCAGGTTGGACAGAGCCTTGAGTAGCACAGTTTAGTGTGAGGTGTCCCAGACACTGGAAGGGGGGTTGGAACTAGATGATCTTAAGGTCCTTTCCAACCCTAACTATTCTATGAGTCTATAAATCAGGTTCTTACCCAAAGTGAAGTACCAAGAAGACAAAGAGAAACTGGTAAAATAGGCATTTTGGCTGCAGAAATACAAATTTTGAGTTGGTGTCATCTCAGTTGAAATTTCCTGATCTGACCAGGAGATGTGAAACGGACTCTGAGGATAACTACACGAGAGGGATAGAAAGGAACAGTAGCAAAATATAAGCACCAAAAACTGAAAACAGACTAGAAGTACAATTATCTCCTCAGATATTCCAAATATAATTTCCAGTAACAGACCTTACCATTACATGTGTAACACTTTGTCATTACTATGCTGTTTTTATTTATCAGGTAGGGAGCCTGAGAAAATACTTCAAGGTTTTTGTCTTTCTCTTAATTTAAAACAAGATTGTATCAGAGAGAGGAACTGTAGTTCAAATAAAGTTTTCTTTTTGTAAATGAAATTGCTCCAGCTCCTCTAGCTGCCTTTGCAGAAAATAAAAAACTATACACATATGGATACTCTCTAGCAACCTGCTGGGAGTCATATACTGTAAGTGGTTTAGGAAAATCATTCTCTCCAAGAGAGAAAAGAGATTTCGAAAGGCAGGCAAACTTGTACTCAAGATAATGAACTACATTATTTCCAAATTCTGAAACAAAGTATTTTATTTATTTCCTGAAAAATCAATTTTGTTCTTTATGGAGTATCTGTTGTGTTAAAGGATGTTGTTTGTGTAATACATCTTTTTACTGAAGGAGATTACTTTGGGTACAAAATATCCCCTACTAACATTGTTCTCAACAGTGGTAATACTGACAGTAGAGCTAATTTTCAGTCATCCAGGAAGAACGGTAGGCTTGCTAAACTTTTATCATCATCCCTTCTGAAACACAGTAAAAATCACTGTTAGAACTGAGAGTTTATTAGATCAAAGCTACCATCAACAATGTCAATCCTACCTGGTCCTGTTAACAGGAAAACGTTTTATGAGTTCTGCCACCGGGCATCCATTTAACTTCCAGTACCAGCTATGCTATAAAATCCTGCAGATAATTTATTTGGTGACCTGCGTGTGTGGGAAGCATTATCCAGCAAAACTTCTCAGTCTGACAAATGCTTTGATTTGCACTGTTCAGATGACTGAATAAAGAGATTTAAGCAATCATGAACAACAGCTTTTATCACCAAATGTGCTAAAAGTGTAACGTTACATGAGAGCAACCTATTACTTTAAGACCAGATCTGATAAAATGAAAGTGATTAGATAAATACTATGTTTTAAACTTGTGTACATTTTGTCCATTAGGCTGAAGTATTAGTAAAGTTCACATTTACCTTAAACATAATTTTTAGCATTTTCCCCACATAAGCTCATAAACCCTCCACGGTATCCATGATAACCTCTCTGCTTATGTATTGCTTAAACCAGACATTAATTCCAAGTAAGTGAAGAAAACAATAAACAGCCATTCATAATTCCTCAATATGTGATGTCTTTTCTTTTAGATAGTATTCAACAGCTTTCAAAACAGTTCCCAGGTTAAGTCTGCCACATGCAGTTGATGACAGATCGGTTCGCCACCAAATTCTCTCTTCCCTGCATCAATGCAGAACTGATTTAATTACTCCCAATAATATGCACGGTATACAAGTGCAGGAATCTAATAAATTCTTACATAATGCCAGCAATGCAGATTCAATATCTTACTGTGTTTCTTTTCAGTCTAAATATACTGCTACTACTCTGCAAGGCTTCCTATAGTTTTATTCTTTCTCTATACTATAAAAAAAGATTTGATTTATACTAGTCTGAAACATGCTGCAATGTCTTCCAAAAAAGACTCACCTCAGAGAAGAAACATAATAAATATTATATCTAATATTCCGCTGTATTTCATATCAAAACACAAAGGGATGCTGTTGAAAAGTTTGCCATACAAAATTTTTTAAACCATTCTGCTTCTATGGGCTGGTTTGGTATTTCTTTTAATTCCTTAAGATGCATTCACTGAGAGTTGTGGCTTTTTAAAGAAAAAGCTGATAAAGGCATTTCCTGATGTGTATACACAAAAACCACTACAGTGAAAAAACAGCATGAGACTTCGGAAACCTGCTAGCCCTGTCTCTCTGGGACACCTAGCACTCTGCCTGTGTTTAGTATGTCATGTCTTTGCTACACAGCATCACCTACTACAGATAGATGACACCCTGTTAATAATGTCAGAAATAACTGCTTAAAGTTCTCTGTGCAGCTGTTGGAAGAATTCAGAGTCCTCACAAGATACGCAGAATTAAATGTTTGAGATGGTTTTCCCATTTTGCTCTTCAAAACCTTAAACTAGAAAATCCCTTGAGTGAGAAGTCAGAGAAAGGCTACCATCCCTTCTAGGGTTAAAAGATGCTTTTGTAAGAATTTTAGGTCAGATTAACCTTTTGCTCACAATAGGGCTGGCTATTGGTTTTATTTTTTACTGTCTTTAACACAGGTGAAAAAAAAAAATCAATATGAAGCGAGACAAAGGGCTCTGGAGGCCCTGGCTACACCAGCTTTTGGTTTGGCTCATACACAATCCTACAACATGCTGAGGCTGGGAAGGATTAGCCTGCTTGTGTTGAGTAAACCGATGATACTCAATAAACAGTTTCTGTTGTAAACCCCTTAGGACGTGCAAAGCCACACTAGTTGGCATTAGACCAGATAAGCTGCCGAACCAGCTGTAATCTCATTTAGACCTGAGCTGATCCTCCTGTCCTTTCATTCCACAGGATCAAAGCAAACCACTGAGGAGGCAGCTGTATTATAGCAGCAGTGCTTGCTGGATGCAGCAAACATTTCATAAATTCCTCTCCTTGAAGCAAGCCTGCACATAATCTACCCAGAGCCAGTTCAATCAATGGATTTCTGAATTCGTTAGTCTTATTATTACAGGATAGCTGTTTTCTCCACATAGTGTGGTAGTTGTTGCAAGCCAAGTTTGCAGAACTCCTCTTATTGCTGATTGTTTCTTTCTGGTACTGTGCCTTTGCATTTTTTGCTGTGCCACATGAAAATGATTTAAATCACTTCAGTGTAGTATTTTTTTAAAAATTGGAAATAAAACCAATTCACAAATATTCAAGTAGAAAGCCCTGAAATACAGTAAATCCTTCCAAGCATAATTACTGGCTACCTGCTCACATGCTTCCACCATCAGTAATAATGACCAGTGCTTTCTGAGCTCAACAACAGCAAATGATACTAGCAAAAGCAGAGATTATACCACTGCTGTTGCATAAATACAGACTAAAATTACAGATGTGAAAGGAGTCATGCTAAGAAAAGTATTTCTATTTGCCTTTTACTCATTATGTTCTCTGGAATTAAAAAGAAAAAATATTTTCGTTGTTAAAGAAATGAATAGCACAACTAAATAATACCAGAAAACCACAAAAGCAACAGGCTCTATTAAACTAAGCAAAAATGAAATCCAAGACACTTTCAAATAAGACTTCAGGGTGCAACATTTCATTTCTGTACACCACTTGGAGTTTCCATTGTGCAATTATAGCTAAAATAAAAAAAGTTATAGTGTAACCTTAAGAGCCCTAGAAGAACAGAAAGTGTAGTTCAGAAAATGTGTCAACCACTCCATTTCACACTAATGAAGCACGCAGTAACACATATTCACAGATAAAGAAAGTAAAATTAGATTTTTAATTTACACTGGAACAGGGGAACAGTGTTTTAAGTATTTTTAAGTTCTTTGATTTTCTAATTGTACTAACTGTTAAACACCTAAGTTTTCTGGTGCAGATGCATCGATAAAAAAGAAAAAAATAAGATGTAAGAAGAATTATGCAGTACAGGAGTGATTTGCAGGTCAAATAACATTAGTGACCCCTGATCACTCCTTGAAGAATGAACAAGAGTCACAGAAACAAATTTGGCCAGAAAAATTGGGGTAAAAATAGCAGTATTTATGACTCACTGTTATTGCAACCAGTATAAGTATACAATACAATGCACACAAACAGAAAAGATGAAGCGTTCCTCACAGAGCAGTGCTCTGAGTTTACGGAGTGCAAGAGAAAAATCTGTATCATCTTTGCATGCACATCTTAACCTACACTACACAGATCTATGGGACCTCTGTTATCTGGCCATTAGTGTTTATAATAAGTTATGAAAAAATCTGTCCCTGTAATAAAAAGCTTCAATGAAGTATAATAAAATCAGATGTTTAACACATGCAAATGATTTTTAACAGATTACAGAGATTAGATATTTAGTATGAAACTTTTTTTAAGCACTAAAGCACAGATGTGCTAGAGCATGTCACAGGCATCTGGCAATGATGAACAAAGGTATTTGCACCTATCCTCTACAGATGTGTAAAAACCCAACCACACATCTCTTCTTCAATCACTTGGAAACCATCTGATGTGTTAGTTAATGATTCCCCTCTCTCCACTTCATTCTTCAGACATAAAGGGGTCCGATTTAACATAATCACTTAACAGCAAAGTGATGGGTATCAGAACCCTAATTCTTCTAATATTTGCAAAATCCGTCTCTTTTTAATAATAATAACACTATGATAGCAAACTGTAAAACTGTGTAATTATACTTTAATTGTATTGTGAGGCATGCATTAATCACAAAGTTTAAGTACCAAGGATGGAATTATAATAATTCTGTAAAACAAATTTAAGCTAGCTAAGTAGGTCAGAACCACTAGCATGCAACAGGAGACCTCTGGGAATTTATCAGTTAATGGCTATTTATGTGCAAATGAGTGCCCTCCAACCCTCCCAAATCCTGTGTAGCTGAAGGGTATTTCTGTTAACCAGGAGCATGCTTAACTGCTGAGGCATAAATTAAATCATTTATTGGAATGATTTTAATTCTTCTCTCCCCCCACCCTCTCTACCTACTCCCTCCACCCTCCCTAGCAGCACAATTTACAGTATTAATTTACATGGAGATAGGACTGCTGAAGAGTTTTCAGAAATTACTTGTTTCAAGGAAGGCAGGGAGAGGGAGAAGATGATGACAAGGAGAGAGAAACTTTCAGATAGAGGCAGTAGCAGTGCTACACTCAATCTGCACATCATCCAGGAGGCAGGTTATTAGAAATTCCAGAGGTTCAGTATTACAGCAGTGCAGTGTAAACCCCTTCATAATGAACTCTTAATGAAATGAAATTCTATTTTATGCCCTCATAGAATTGTTTAGGATGGAAAAGACCTTTAAGATTATTGGCCCAACCATTAACCTAGCACTGCCAAGTGCACCACTGAAACATGTCCCTAAGCAATGCATCTACATGCCTTTGAAATATCTCCGAGGATGGTGTCTCCATCACTTCCCTGGGCAACCTGTTCCAATGCTTGACAATGTTTTTGGTAAAGAAATTTTTCCTATTTTCCAATCTAAACCTCCCCTGGTGCAACTTGAGGCCATTTCCTCTTGTCTCATGTTCTAAACTAGAAGACAATGAAGCTCAAGGGGACTGCATCAATTGTATTTTCTGTCACAATGTTCAGACTTTACACATATCAAAGGCTTTCCTTCAAGAGAGAAAACAACAAAAATTTCTGGGCTGCAGAAATAAGCACCTTAAATTTTGAGTTTGACTTGGAAAAACCTAACAATTTTTGATGTCTTTTGAAAACAGATACCTTTACAAAATACGCAGAACCAAGATGTATTAAATTTTTACTATGATGCAAAATGGGGACGATTTACAGACAATATAAATTATCTCTCAACACTTCTAATCACAGCAGTAACTCAGTACAGCAAGCATAACCTTAAGATTCACTTTTAGGCTTATATTTTCATATGTTTGGGGCTTCCTTTTTCTAAGCACATGCACACATTTGCTTGCAAGGCTAAGGGCCCAGAATAATGAAACTGTAAAACTTTGATTATCCTAACATCAATTAACCATAGTTCTGTTACCCTAAACAGGGTCACATCTCCCCAGTGTCTAATAATTACATTGTAAAATCCCTTGATTGTGTGAATATAATTACTCTCTCTTTGACATGGATAATCATGGTTGTGCTATAGTTAATTATTATGTAAGAGATTATCACAGTACTTTACTTTCTGATGTCATCTTTCCACCTAATACAAAACAGCACGTAAATGTAATACACTGAACAAGTACACACAGAGCATTTCCTCCCCAGGTTAAACTGGCTTAGAACACCCTTGAATACACTGGGGTGGTATGAATCAGAGCGATTCCCTAGGAGCAAATCTTTAGCAGCTTTAAAATATTTTCAGCAGATACCTGGAACACTTACTGAAGTATTTTTGAATGCAGATCACCAATAGCTAATCAATATATTGCTGGCCAGGAAAACAAAGAATGTCAATGAACATATTTGTTTTTATTCTCATACTTGACTTTATGTAAGGAAAACAAGACTGCAATAAGCAGTAAAAGAAAACCCCATTGTATTGGCGAGCACATATGTACTTGTCTGTTCCTCCCTTCTCCTGCCCCTCAATAAAAGATGACATACATCCCTGGCTATAGCAAATGCTCCTGCTGAGTGTATAATGGCTGCCGTGGCTGACTGTATAGTCCCTGCATTACCATATAGAGAACCAGAAGGTTTCTGTTTCTTAACATGGATTTGCAAGCATACACATTAAACCAGAAACTTCATACCACTTTCTGATAACAGCCAGAAATGAATAAATGAACAGAACTATCTGTCAAAAAGAAAAAAAGTTCACTACTGTATTTTCAGAAAGAATTAGCACAGCTGTATTACCAGAGCCTGCAACAAGCCTATGGTTACCTCTCCATTCCCTACATGAGGGGATACTGCCTTGATTATGCCTGTACCTTCAGGCATTGGCAGGAGATCAGCATTGCCCTAGGGCTTTAATTAACCCTGATTAGAGATAAACAGGGATTTTTGGTTGAGAGAAAAACAGAATAGACTATACCTTAGGCTTTTCAGGGAACTAAGTAAACTACAAACTGCATTTAACTTGCCCTACTTGCTCCTCCCAATAACATCAGGAAGGTACCCCCACAAGATCACAAGATCATGCACAATGTACACATTTCAGAATATGCTCTACTCTTTCCATGTTTTTTTTTTAGGAAGGATACGTGTCCTGCTATTTTAGGGTAATTTCACATGAGGCACATTGTCACTGTCCCTGGTTTAGTACCACTCGAAAGAAAGCCAAAGCATTTAGGCACTGGTGATTAATGACACTTGGGCTTGCTCCAAGCCAAATAAAACATGACAAGCCACAGCTATGTGCCCTGTATCAACTAACTAGCTTCCTTTAGAAATTGTCTCAAAAAGCATTTTCAAAGTAGTTTTCTAAAGAGGTTTCAAGACTCAAATACAAAACCACTGAAAACCCAGCACCCTCTTCAGCAGAGCCACTCTGCTGCACACACAGTATCAGCCACCCTCACACACTCCCACCCCAGAAATTCTGAGAACTAGTAGGATACAGAAGCATGAAACAGGTTCAACTTCTTTTCTCAAACAGAAAGGGGGAAAACAAAAAAGCAGCTATTTTAGTACTTCACAAGTTTTCTTGCTGGTATTTTTTTTGTTTGTTTTGTTTTTCAAAATATCAAAGTAATTCAAATTCTGGTTCTGCTTTCCATTTGAACACAGAGAAACATTCTATAAATTTTGTCCACACACAAACTCAAACTTTGTGACTCATTTTCATGAGTTGTGCTAAACAGTTCCTTACTTTCAGTGATACCATTAAACACTGATAATGCTAAGGTAGTACTAGAAGCCTCACACTAATTATCTCCTTTATGAATTTTTTTTCTCTCATTCCCATAGACTCACACCATTTTACAGAAAAAACTGTTTGTACTTGTAAGGCTGCTGTTTTTTCTTCCTTTTTTGTTACAACACCCAGAACAAGCAAACTGGAAGTTGCTTTATATCCCAGAATACATTTCCATCATGAGCAAAAGCATCCCAGGGGAAGAGAATCAAATAATCTGAAAACAGTCAACTGAAAACACAGAATGCGTTTAGATTCATCCCTTCATTTAGTCACTGGTTTCATGAGAGCACCAAATTGCTTTTTCAGATGAGGTAGTCCTGTAAGTTACAGTAAGAGAAGCTGGCACTGGTAAGTTACAGCTGTCAGTAACAGAATCTAAAAAATAAATTTGGAAAAAAGTAAGTAATTGGCTCTTTATCCTCACTGTAGCTATTATCCATATTCCAAACCACCACTGATGGAGGTGGGGGGGGGGACAAAACCCAAAAGCTTGTTCTACTGAACCACTGGAATGAGTCTTTCAGAACTGCACAAAGTACTACTGCTGTTATATTCAGCACCTGGCAGGTGCTTTCCTTGCTTTTCATTTTCCTCCATTAAGACAAGCATATTCACATGTTCGGTTAGCATCAACTCCTTTGAGTTTGGTCAGATTTCTTCCTCCTCTTTAAAGGTCAACTTTCTTTAAAACACATAGACACAAATTAATTCTACTCTCCAGAGATGACCTCCTTTCACAGAGGCTAGCAACAGAGAGAAGAGTACAAAGGGAAATACTTTGTGCAAAGCAGACACATACATATATAGATGACTTGTTTAACCATTCTTGAAGATGATAATGGCTTACTCTTGTCCCAGAATATGCACTTAATTCTTTTATCCATCTTAGCAATTCTCTGCAAAGAGAATAGACAAGAAACACATGGGAATAGATGGGCAGAGGCACGAAGTGCACTTTGGTATGCTAGAGAGCCTGGGAACGTAGTCCCAAGCCACCTTTCCGTCTGTTATCTACATCCTTCTGCCAGGCTGTCAGTAGGAGGCAGCATTGACTCTGACAGTAGCATCTCTGCACCGCAAAGTAGTTGGGAGCTAGCTTCATTCTTCTGTCATTATATAAGCAAGATGACACTGTTCTCTAATCCAGCCAAAGCTGATAAGTACCATCAACCTGTCACTTCCTACATTTCAAATTCTAACATTGCAGCATCAAAGAGTTTTTACATTTCGATTTCTTTTGCTGGCAGCGGTCGGTAGCCTCTCACTCTCCCACGGTGTTCTAATGCAGCATTTGCACACCGGGGTTACTCCCAGCCTGAATAGCAGGTCATCCCCTACTCACTGAGCTCATCTGCGGCCCATGTGCTAGGCAATTTAGATCCAATCAGCCCTTATTTAGCTCAAGAGTAATGAGCAGCATAGTGACACAGACTTAAGCCTGACCCTCAGGACACTGCTCATCAAGCAGTAAAACTGTGACAAAATCATTCATCTTCCACCCGCTGGCAAGAAATAATACTCGCACTCACTGTATTACTTTTTCAAGATAGAGGGGAAAAAAAAAAAAAAAAAGGTCCTGAATTTTCATGATGTGAGACATTAATTTGCAGAAAGCTGAATTCCCTTAAACCCCCCTGTTGCTATGAGCTCACCAGGGGGAAATAGGCCTTAGGAGACTGAAATGGAATAAAGAAAATTGCTTCAGCTTTCTGTTCATTTTAAATAAGCCTTAAATCTGACAAGAGATATCCTAAAGAGAGAAGAAATATATATCTTGTAAGGTAACGAAGAAACAATCAAAATTAAGAGATTAGAAGGCTACTTGCGCATCATGTTTTTATTGGCAAAAGTATTTCTTTGTTTAATATCTGCAACAAAAAAAAATATATTCCATATGAAAAGCCATTCTCACACAGCGTATGAAGAATACAAGAAGGAAAACTAAGAGGAAAGTTAATATGGGGAAAATAGTTTCAAATGTGTGACACTTCCATTGGAAAACAAATCTGCAGTTTATGTACTTCAGGGGGCATATATTTCCCTAAACAACTGCAGGGTCCTAAGCAGCAGGTTCTCAGTACACCTGGGTATGATTTTACTCTCCTTTTTAGTGGATTTACTCTTTCACAACAGCAAGTCTTGTACTGCTGTAAGGCAGGCCACAGAAAGCTTATGTGGATTAATTTTTGGCAAATAAAATGGATACAATGGATGAAACACAGAAAAGTGTTTCAATCTGTAGCACAGGGGACAGAGCTGTGTATCTTCCTGATTGATGTATGAATACTAGACTTGAGTTTCTTTAGCTTTGGTCATCTACCAAGACTGGCTTTGTTTGGGCTTAACAGTCAGAAAGTCCTCTGGCAGCTTTCCTTGTTTCAGTTTGGTCTTCAAGTGATTCTAGAATAGAACAGAATTCTTCAACTGGAAGTGATCTACAAGGACCATTGATCCCAACTGCCTGACCAATTCAGGGCTGATCAAGTTAAAGCATGCTGTTAAGGGCATTGTCCAAATGCCTCTTTAAACACTGCCAGGTTTGGGGCCTCAACCACCTCTCCTGTTCCAGTGTCTGACCACCCCTTGGTAAAAAAATGCTTCCTAATACCCATCTAATTCTCTCCAGAAGCAGCTCTGAACCATCCCCACACACCCTGCCACTGGATACCAGAGAGAAGAGCTCATCATCTCCTTCTCCAGTTCCCCTCCTCAGGAAGTTGTAGAGGAATGAGGCTACCCCTCAGCCCCTTTTCTCCAAGCCCAAAGTCCTCAGCTGCTCCTCATACAGCATTCCTTCCAGCCCTGTCACCAGATCTGTTGCCTTCCTTCTAAGGTGGACGTTCTCTTATTACATCTGAAATACCAATATGAAATTATTTTAATCAATTAGTCACATGGCTTTCACATGGCCGCCTACCAATTCAAGAAAACAGTGAGAAATAGAAATTAACACTCTTGCAAACTTGAACCAATGCTAGACATACACAGGAGTTTTCTATAGGTAAAATATTAGGTACACAGCTCCAGTGCACACTACTACCTCATTTCATTCCTTTGTACAGTAATACCTTCAGAGCAGAGAATACACAATCAAAACACTTGCTGGTTTTAGGTATTCATCTTTGAAGATCAGAATACAAGGGACAAAGGTCTAAAAACTTTAACTTAAATCCCCCAAAAATTCCTGGAAAAAGAAAAAAAAAATCTTAAATCCCACATAAGGTATCAAGAAAAGAAATTCAGTTTAATTACCAGAGCCACACCTTAAGACAACTACTGTAGCTAAGTACACATCCAGTATTCTCAAAGAAGATGGTAACAAATTATTTTTAAGGATTTAGACACAGTAAAACTCTCAACATGCTGCCATATTTTAAGGCAGCGTCTGCTTCCCATGCTCTAAAGCATATAAAGACTACATTTTCTTCGCAGTCATTCAAACCTCAGTTTTATTAATGGGATAACTGAACTTCAGAAAATCCCCAAACAAACCTAACCTAAAAATACTTTAAACCATAAGTTAAAAAAAAAAAACCAAAAACCAAAAACAAAAAACACAACAACCTAAAAATACTTAAAACCATAGGTCAAGTTAGCACAGCAAGGCACACTTGTTCCCCAAGCATGAGGTCAATGTTTCAAAGTAGAAAAGGAGGGACTCATTTCCTTTTCCAACACAGGTAAACAAAGTTCATAGCAACTTTCAAGGACTTTCTGATGGCAATTCATTAAGCCTGGGAGATCTAGAGCCAAACTAAAATCTCCTCTCTGTCAGTTCAGTGGTTTAGTCAGAGTTCCCCCTGTGCTTTTCAGGACATCACACCCCATAGCTCTAAATGGGATGGGGGTAAGAGAAGACACATGCTCTTCCAAACTATTCCAGATACATTTTTCAGAAGTTCAACATCAGAAAATACATTTTACAAAGATTAACACTAAAGCTCCAGGGGGGAGGGAGGGGAAGAAAAGGAGGAGGAAGGACCTTTCCGTTCTCCTCCTGAGCTCATCTGCTGACTTACACAGTAAGAGAGAGGGAGAAAGGCTTCTTTCGGTCTCAGCCAGCTTCCCACAGGCAAGTAACACACACAAAAATTACAAAATACTATCAATTTCCATAGAAAAAATATATTGCATAATCCATTCCTATAGTGATTTCTCTCACAACCTCAAGGCTAGACACACTCTTAACAGAAACATTCAGTTCTGCTGTTCTCTATGGCCCAATTATTACACTAACTTTTAATTAGACAGGTTTACCTGATTAGTATTCCTTAGAGCTTATGAATTTTACTGAATTTTCCAACAACTTTTCATTCATTCAACACTGGCAGAACAGCACAAATGGGCATAAATACGCTAGAAATGTTTTTAAAATAAAATTACCATTTATTACATTATTATGTCTGTGGTAATTCTCACTTCTCCTATGTGAATCAGTGGCAAGTCTCCCTGAAACTAGGCATAAACATTCCAAGCACAGCAACGATTTTACATCTGGGCAAGTACTAGCTTTTTATAATCCTGTAACTCAGTGCTAATACTACAAAACCCAAATGCCAGGATGACGACAATAAGAGAAGGCTCATGTCAGAGCAATACCAGATTACAATAAGAGACATTTGAACATGTTTCAAGCACTTCTTTAAAGAATAACATATTGCAATGCTACAACCTGCTGTTTCCAGGCACTCAACAGATTTGAGTCTGTGTCCATTTTTACAGTGAGTTTTGTCAAATCCATTAAATGCCTGTATTTTTATTAACCTAGGGCTTCTTTTTGTATCATAATTAAGTCAAATGACTAGTGCCAGAGATTTGGAACAAATGCAAGCACATATGGGCAAGCATCCCAAATTTACCTTTCATTAAAGAAGAAAGAAAAAAAAAAAAAAACAATAAAAAAAAAACCACAAACAAAACCCCAAAACCAACAAGCAAAGAAACAAGAAAATGCTAGCACTAAAGGTCTGGTTTATTTCAGAAGACTCCTATCCTCCTTGTTTAGGGCTCAGATTTTAATGGAGATAGAACTGAAAAGAGTTTAATCCAGAGCAAGAGCCTGGTGGCAGACTTGAAGGTAGGATTCCTCTTGCATATCTAGGTGTCTTAAACTCATATAAATATATGTTAGTTATAAGTATAAGCTAATTAACCAAGCTCTGTGGTTGGTTCAGAGAAAAAGACATTTCCAAAAGGCACTTCTTCTCATAAATGTTTTAGCTACCAAGATGAGTAATTTCCAGAAACTGCTTCTATCTGTCCTCTGGCAAAAACAAGAGGCCTAACAACTAGATTAAACTGAATGTCTAGGTACTAAATGGTTGAGGTTAGATGAGACGAATCCTATCATTAACCAGAAGCATAGGGCATAATTCGATCTATAGCTCCCTAAATGTTCTTTTTTTCTTTTTCTGTTGGTTAGACAGCAACAAAAATTTCCTTATGAAAGAGTGAAGATTTATGAAATAGAAATATAGACAATGCTTTAATTTCTGTTTAGGTATCTTTTGTACAAGAGAAAAATAAAGATCTTGGAATCTGTTTCTTGACTGGGTCAGATGCCGGGGATGGTGGATATCATGGAGAAGTTCCATGTGGTCTTTGGGTTGAGGAGCAGAGGCACCAGGAAGAGCTATCAAGTGAGATAGATCCCAGTATGCTAGAGAGCAAAAGCCTGAGGCAGGGGTACCAGCTGGAGACACTAAGAGAATCAAAAAAAGAAAAAAATTATTAAACCAGATTCTACATGTTTTGTGAGGAGACAAAGATGACCACTAGAAACTGACAGAGTAGGATATAGTCTAAGTCTTTTGGGTTTGTATACATATATATATATATTTATACATAAATATATATATATACATAAATATATTTCTGCAGTTGTCTTAACGCTTAAGAAAATTCTTAAACAAAAACATTTTATTCTGTTTGGTTGAGCAAAATGACCTTACTATCTCGGCTGGGGTCAATTTTTCAATTTATATAGATCAACGCACTTCTGTGAAAATCATGCTTGTGCTTTCCCCCCTTCATTTTTAACAATTATTTAGTTTCATACCAGTACTTAAAAGGATAGAATGACAATTAATGTCCTTGAGAGATTTGAGGCCTTACATATCTAAAGAAAAATATATTCCAGAGGACACAATTGCAAAATCTTTATCCCTGCAATACAATTAAAGCATGACTCCATTTTTGCAGTGTAGAAGGGACCTAAATTCTGCTTTCAACCATGCTAAAGCCTCTTTATTCAAGGTTATAACATGGTTTGGGAATTTGTTTGAGGTTTTTACACAGTAGAAAGGATTGTCCTTTAAATATTCAGGTCGTGTTTGAAGTTGCCCACACAACAGAGTATATGACCTTCAGGAGAACACAGTAGTAGGGTAGAGATTCCCTTTGACAAAACTGTTTTGTAATGTCATGGCTTAATTGCAAGGGTCACTTTGATTGCCAGTAAACTTGAAGGCCAATGGGGAGCCAGTGATGATGTGCTCTATGTGAGGTGACAATGAATATAGCTCCTTGAACTGAGTCTATTATAAAGGTCTAGTAGTGTATTGTGAGGGACAAGCAGAAAGTTTGTAAATGTGTATCTAATTAACTAGCATTCAAAAGAGAAAACTTTGCACAGTCTCTCTACAGAGAGCTGTAGAGATCCTCTACAAATGATGGATAAGAAGTTGCTGAGGAAAATTCAAAGGAAAAAAGAGGCTTATAAAAGGTGGAAGCAAGGACAGGCAGCCTGGGAAGAATAAAGGGGTATTGTCTGGGAATATAGGGACCAGGCTAGGAAAGATAAGGCCCACTTAGAATTAAACTTAGCTTGGGTTGTTAAGGATAACAAGAAGGGATTCTGTGGGTACAATGCAAATAAAAGACAGGTTAGAGACAATATGGGCCCTCTCCAGAAGCTACTGGAAGAACTGGCTACCCTGAATTTGGAGAAGGCTGAGATTCTTAGTGACTTCTTGGCCTCAGTCTTCACCAGAAAATGCTCAGACCACAACACCCAAGTCTTGGAAGACAGCCACAGGGACAGTGAGAATAAAGACCCTGGGTCCACTGTAGGAAAGGATCTGGTTCGAGACTATCTTAGGAATCTGAACGCATACAAGTCCATAGGACCTGATGAAATCCATCTGCGGGTCCTGAAGGAGCTGACAAATGAAGTTGTTAAGCCACTCTCCATCATATTTGAAAAATCTTGGCAGTCAGGAGAAGTTCCAGATGACTGGAAAAATGGAAATATAGCCCCCATTTTCAAGAAGGGAAAAATGGATGAGCCCAGGAACTACAGACCAGTCAGCCTCACCTCTGTGCCTGGCAAAATCTTGGAGCAGATTGTCCTGGAAGGCATGCT
>JASSUY010033004.1:0-12928 GCA_032466535.1 Forpus xanthops
ATTCTCCTCCCCATCCCCTCGGACTGAGGAAGAAAGAGAGGGGAGTGAGTGAGAGAGCGGCTGCATGAGTTTGAAAGTATCAAACCACGACACAGTGTTCACTTCATACCGGGCTCAGACATTTGTCACAGCTTGGCTAATGTTTAGCAGGACAATCTATGTCAAGATTATTTATTATGCTATCTGGATGGATAAAACATGGTTAAATAGATAAACAACTGACGAGATTCTTTTGGGCATCCCAGAAGAATGAGGCTATTCAGAAGAGATTTAAAGGGTATGGTAGAAGATCTGTAGCTATTTTGAGAACGGTATATAGGCAGAACACTGAGGAAAGAAAGGGTCATGGGAGAAGTGAGACCAAGAAGCTGAAGCTGAAGTACTCATGCTGAAGAAATTGAGGTACTCACAAAGCACGCAGACTGAATTACCATTGAGTTCTGCACCTGAAGGCTAATAAAATGGAGGGAGAGCATAAAAGTATAATCATAATGACAGTGAAAAAGAGCACAAAATTTGGGGAATAGCAAAGAGGAATTAGCACTGAAGGAATAACAATAAATGCAATAGTGACAAACACTTGTAGATTTTTAATCTGTACGACAAAAAAAATAAACAGAAGCAGTGCAAAGACACATCATTTAATGTCCAGGTTTTAGGAAGCAAGTTGTATCAAGGAAAATCACTCCTGGAGAAAATATAGTTACAATTCATTTCTAAAATCATTGCTCTAAAGAGCAAAGTGAAAATGTGCTGTCATATTGGTACTGTGTTACAGGTCTATATGGTGAGTTGCAACTGTTTCACTCACAGACTGTTTATTGAGGTTTTTCAGTGGAAATGTTTACTAAGCACAGAATAAAATGCAGTCCTCCAAGAACATGTGCAAGTGTCTGCCTATAGGATAAGAAGAAGTAGTGCCTGAGATAATGCTATGAGCAATGTTAGTCAAATACAAAACAAGAATACAGAAATCTTGCAATGCAAAGATTCTGGTGCATGATTACTTTCAACCTATGGAATCTTTACAACTGTAACTTTTCATTTCAAATAATTTATCTTCATTTACTATGTTAGTTTACCAGAGAACACTAATCTTTTATCTAGGCCTGTGCTATTTCCTGAAAAAATAAAAACCGAAGGGACACAGTCTTGCCTTCATTCAGGTCAAGAGCCTGAACTTGTGAATTCAATCATCTTCATACCCCTCTGGATTTTGCAATCACCTTTGCTTTGCTGCTAATGGGGATGAAGTTATTTACCTGCTCATTGTCATGGGTTCAGCAGCAGCAGTCATTTTTCTCCTTCTTGGTAGCTGGTGCAGGGCTGTGTTTTTGATTTTGGGCCTGAGAACAGTGCTGATAACACCAGTGGTTTCAGTTACTGCTTGGTAATGTTTAGGCTTGCCAAGGACTTTCTGAGTCTCATGCTCTGACAGGGAGGAGGGGAAGACACGAGGAAGAAGAGACAGGACACTTGACCCAAACTCACCAAAGAGGTATTCCATACCACAGAATGTTATGCCCAGGATGTAAAACTGAGAGCAGAGACCTGGAAGGGTGGGGGGGTGCACTACTTGGTTGGGCTGGGTATCAGTGGTGAGCAATTGTATTCTTCCCTTGTATTTCTCTTGTCATTTTTGATGGTAGCAGCAGTGATTTGTGTTATACTTTAGTTACTAAACTGTTCTTAGCTCAACCTGTGGGAGTTGCATTCTTTTGATTCTCGTCCCCATCCCCCTGGGACTGGGGGAAGGAAGAGGGGGGAGTGAGGGTGAGAACTGCCTGAGAGGCTTAAATCATGACATCAGTGAACCCCAGAGAGAATACCTGGTCCCTGTCTTTTGGATCACGAGTATGGAGATATGAAAGGGAAGTCTAATTCAGGTACCTGCCTAAAAAAATTGGTTCCAGTAAGTAAGTCATATTAATTAAAAAAAAAAAAACAAAACAAAAAACAAAAAAACCCAAAACCTGTTAAAGAATTCAAGAACCCATTTTCATTTGTTCAAAAGCTGCAAAAATCCAGTTTCCTCTTTAATTGTGGTTCTGGGCCATAACATGTCACAGAAACTGAGCGATTTACTAAGCGCTTATTATTGAGTGCGAATTTGCTCAAGTGCCTAGCTAATGAGATTAGAAAAAAACAAGCAAAGGAATTACCAGATTGTTTTTTTCTCACATTAATCTCAGTGCCTTATCCAATTTGCTTGTGGGTAACACCAGTCAATATTGCTTTTACTGTTCCAAGTGGAAAAGCTTTTTCACCTTTGAACTTCTCCATTTTGTTGATATGCACCATTAACCCAATGCTGCACCTTAACAACATGCAGTTTGGACTTTTTGGGGGGTTTTGTTGTTTTTTTGTTTGGTTGGGTTTTTTTTGTTTATGTTTTTTTAATGACCGTGATTATCAGTGTTCACTTAATAAGGGGCTGATCCTTTATCTACAATTTATATCTGTGCTTTTTAGTTAATTTACATGTATACTCTTTACTTATCTGAGCAGTCTAGTCATAAAAGTATCAGTTTGCAAAAAAATACCTTTACAACTCTAAAGTGCTTTCAGATGAAATAGGAATTACTGTTCTACAGCAGATTCTTAGGCTCTTTGCTGCAATTCCTTGCCTCTTTTTGTAACCCATGTTATAGTACTTAAGAGAAAGATTTTAGAAACACTGTTTTTTTTTTTCTCTAAATATGTGTTTTCCTCATTTAGGTCTTTTCTCCATATCTTACAGCTAGAGACTTTTTTCAGCCTCAAAACATGAAGCCTCAGGACTTTTCCTGTTGTAAGTAGTAATGGCAATAATTATGGTAGGTCTTGTTTTTATTCCATTTTTATTAAATGACACAATATGTAATGCAAACATGATCAGTTCAGGATTGTTCTCACTATATTACATCTTGTGTAACTGCTCACATATCTGCTAAACTGGTGTAAAAATCTACACAATCAGAAAAGTGATGGTCTATACCTGTTCTGGAACTAATCTGCACTAGTAAACATGTAATAAAGGTGATAAACTGGTAATAAAGATGGAGGGCAGCGGAAGAGAAGACAGAGAACTAAAGCTCCCCAGTTAAAGACAGACTTTCCGTTCATAACAGAATTCCTGCAAATTATGGTCCTAGTAAGTTCCTTAGCTCCAGTAAGCCTTCTAAATTTTGGTCCTAGATGAAATCTCAGAAATTCATTCAATTTTTCTAACAATTCAAAGTAGATGTTTCTAACTTGATAGAAGTAAGATTCCTTTACAGTGTGGATTACAGAAATTATTTTAGATTTATTGCCAAATAAACTTAGTTAAATATTCAAAAAGCCTTGCAATTTTTATTCTACATCAGAAGAAAAAGTCTTGAACAGTGAAAGGGGTGGGCAGAAAAGGTAGCACATTAGCTGAACATGACAAAGGGCAGCCAAGAGAGAAAGAAACCACTCACCCTTTAAAATTAAATCTTGCTGTGTGTGCTGTGTATCCTATATCCTATATGTTCTTTTTGCTGTTCTTGAAGTTCTTTTCTGGTCCACAGCCAACAGTTACTAGTGTAACTAATCTGGATAAATTTGTACCATATTTCATAGCATATATTTTGACAAATATAGCTTTTATTCAAATAATCCATATCAACATATAATTATCAACCACAACTTTCTCCTGGAATATTGCCAGTAATTTTCTAATGAGCTGGCTGAGAAATAAATATAACTTAAACTCCAAATAAATATAATATAAGCTCTATATCTGTAGAACTTTGAGATCAATACCTCTAAGACTGTGTAATACTCTGGTTTTATGAATATGGCGTGAATTAAGTTACTACCATGACTGATATGCTGAAATGCATTATTTATTTCATCCCAGTCTCACTGAAATCTTTGGCCTGTTCTGATATAGAACGTGAATACTCCTCATTTTCCCCCAGTTACTAACTGGTACAGCCTACAGAATTGTTCTCAGTACAGTCTAAGGCAAAACTTCATTTGCTTCAGTAGTACAGCATGAATTATATTTAATCTGTTCAAGGAAAAGGATCAATTTCTGAACTGATCTCTTTTACGCTTAAGATATATTCTCTGTAAATGTGTGTACTGAGGAAAGACATGCATATGAAACCAAGGTATGTGTACTGCTAAGTGTATTATTCCAATATGAATATAGAGCTTAAATGTAGAATGTGTCCATAGTTCTCTATTTGTATTTTCTGAAGCCTTGAGCCCTGTTTGAATATAAATTCCATGATCTTTTAATTGAGAAATATCAGACCTAAATCTGATGAAGATATGAATGTTTATAAAGTTCTCTTTTTATGCTAGCTATGCATGCCATGCCATGCCACGCTATGCTGTGCTACTCCTGTCAAACTGCATCTGTTTACCACATCTCCTGGATATACCACTTTTTTCAATAAAGAGACTTAGAAGTGACAAAAGTTTAATCTTGGCCAGAAGGAGACAGGAGAATGTATGAAGAACTGCTCCAAAGTGTAGCACCTTGTTGGAGATGATTCTTAGATAAAAAAAAGTACAAGAAAGTACAAGTAAAACTAACCACAATTTGTTTTTTTTTGTTTTTTTTTTGAGGGAAGGAATGAGAAGACTCTTCTGAGATGGAAGACGAGAAGTGCTCCTCAAAAGCCAACATTATGATCAATGTTGGCCGTCAACCTAGGGAGCTTAAGTTCAGTTATAAGGCATCTAGAATGGAATGAGTTATCAACAGTGCATCTTGTAGACCTACTGTAGTACTGATCTACACCTACACCTAAACTGCAAAATGAATTCACTACAAAGGATTGAATATGATTTAGAAACAACCTAGCATAGTTTCTGTGATATCCAAACTACCCTTAAAAAGACTTGACATGAGTAGTAGAGTCTATTAAACCGTGTAAGGCTGTAAGGCAAGAGGAAACAACTAGTAGGTAAAAGAGATGGAAGGGTAGTAACGAGAATTGCTGGAGGAGATACAAAATACTGGGTCACCTGAAAAAAAAAAAAATAATAAAGATATTAGAGGAGAATGCATTGGCTATTCTAGTTTTAGATGCCATGTTATTGGCAATGCTGGTAGGTACAGATGCTGTCCTTAGACGTTAACTCAGCAGTAGGGATGTGTAGAGGAGTGAGCTCTGATTTTAATATAGTAGATTAATGGAAGTAGCTGATGGACTGGTCTAGTATTTTCCATATTTCCTACACTAGAATCGTATTTGGCAGTGTATATGCAAGCATACACTTCTGTCTTTACCAAAGAGGGTCCTAAATTTGGATGTGCTGCAACAACTCTGAGAGCCAGCTTCTAACTGTTGTGTGTAAATACTGAGTTACAAAAGAGCATTAGTGAAGACCTTATGCATTTTATTTCATTTTTCAAAATGATGGCTTGTGGCTGATCAATAATACTTCAAAATAAGTTTGTAGTGCATGATTCAAAACTAAATGCATACAGTAAAATATAATTATGTTTATTGCACACAATAGAAGGAATAAACGTGTAGAGAGAGATGAAGAAACCTGCAATTCAAAGGCAAGTAACATTTTGCTCTTGGAACAAAACATGAAGCCCTTTGGAGCTGATTTGGATTCTGTATTTTTCTACAAGAAAAACATGAGTTGTCAGATTCAAAGCTGTTCAGTGAAACAACAAATCCAATGAAATGTCTTTTTTTAGGAAAGTGCTCTGTAATCTGGATGCTCTGGAATGAAACCTCTAGTCAAAACTATGAGCATGACCAGATTCCTCCTGTCTAAATTATCTTTAACCCAGGATTGGAGGATGACGGTCAGACGCTGAAGACCCAGTTGGAGTATCTGATTCAAGGACAGCTTATTGCAATTAATCTAAAGTCTCATGTACAGAACAAAAAGCAAGACACAGCCTGAGAATGGCTTATGCTCAGGCTGCTGTGCACAAACTTATTTCTCTTAAAATGGGGCAGATTTATCTATACAGCTGTGTGTTTTACCAGTCCCCAAACCATGTTTTGGATTTTATTAGCATCAAATAAAATCAAGCCAGGGAACATGGTAAAAACCAAGGTATGAAGGGTCATGCTTGTGACTCGCTTATTTTACTAGCTCTGATATAGCCTTACTGTACTGTCGTCTAGTCTTCCCCTCTTTTTCAGGTTCAGTAAATGTTTCTCTTCAAGTTCAGCAAAATGCAAATATTCCCTCTCAAAAGAAAAGAGCAGAGGTCAGCTCAAGACACTTTAATACAGCCACTTCTGAATCCATGAGTACAAACGCACTGGCCAACAAAGCATATGAAGCAGGACTGAAGAATAATGGTGGTGTTCATTTTGACCAAAGTAAAGTCAGTACTGAGAAAGGCCTTAGCCTAGATTTTGATAGCACTCATAGAGAAGTCTACAGCAAGTCACCAAACATCCATGTGATTCGCTTCTTTATTTGTTGATCTTATTATGATGCTTCAATAGCAAAGAATATCCCTACAAGATTTACTTTTCTGATTTGCAGTGCTAGTTACTCTGGCACTTGGCTAAACTGGTATCACCACTCTGATGATTCTTGTTCTGGAGCTTGCTTCTTTGAGATGGGAACCCCTATGTGATATAGCAGGGAGCTGCATACATACCCTTCATAGCGTTGTTTGAAATAGCACGGTGACACAGATGGCTACCCTACAGGTCTGTATCATGTATGAGGATGCATATGTTTTATCCTGTGAGTACCAGTGGCTTTGTAACCGCTCAGGACTGAAAGCACTGTAAGCTGATGCTACTGTTCATGCTTAGAATGAGATGATGTGTTCTAATTAGCCTTGTAGGCACTACTTTTATATGAATCTGCTATTTAAAATTAGTATCATAGCATGTCCAAATTATTGACCATATATAGATTTTGATCGCACAACTCTTTTTCCTTTCTACTAAGTAATCTCACCTGTGATGGTGTTTTCTTACATAATCTTTTTTTTCAATATCAATTTATGTTAATCTTTTTTACATATATATCAGGTTTCACAAGGTTCAGGATTTAAATTTCTCTCAATACCCTTGACAGAAACAGCTATGAATATATCTTTTTGATTCTATTTTGCCCCCCACCAATCATTGCTGCAAATGCTAAGTAAAGCTACAGTGACCAGCTAAACTTAAGGAAATACTGAATAATTAATCAGACAAGGCACTCATGCTTTTTCTTTTATTTAGTCCTTCAGAATTTTTACTGTATAGGCTCATAATCTTAAATAAAGGCAAAACAATTCTGACCAACTTTTCATAGAATTCTATCAATTCTTTTGGTGTGAGACCCACACAGAGGAGCTGCATCTTTGGCAGTTTAAAAGCATATCAATCTATGTAGATACTAACGGCATATATTCATAAAATACTTTGTAATCCTTATAAGAAGACCTGTTATCCTGTATAATAGCAAAGCACATTATTAAGAATCATTTAATCTACACATTGCTGACACAATACAGAGTAAGACTGCAGCATTTTATCTGCACTTCTATAAGTTATGTCTGAATTGTCAGCTCTTTTAAGACTGGCAGGATTTCGGTGTGATTGTTACATCTGTACTACATGATAATAGAACCATAGAATCATGGAATAGTTAGGCTTGGAAAGGACCTTAAGATCATCTAGCTCATACCCCCCTGCCATGGGCAGGGACATCTCACACTAAACCATGTCACTCAAGGCTCTGTCCAACCTGGCCTTGAACACCCCCATGGATGGAGCATTCACAGCTTCCCTGGGCAACCCATTCCATTGCTTCACCGCCCTTACAGTAAAGAACATCCAATCTAAACTTGTCCTATTTAAGTTTTAACCTGTTATCCCTTGTCCTCTCACTACAGTCCCTAATGAAGAGTCCCTCCTCAGTATCCCTATAGGCCCCCTTCAGATACTGGAAGGCTGTTATGAGGTCTCCACGCAACCTTCTCTTCTCCAGGCTGAACAGCCTTGACTTTCTCAGCCTATCATAATGATGTTATTTAAAGTAATTCCCATGGTTGTACAAGATCCTTTTATACAGTTTCTTGAGAAATCTTTTTGTGGATTATGAAACATGAAAAGATCAATTCAGGCAGGTAGGCCACATACTTAAATTTTTAAATAGTTTTTTTGAATGAGATCAGTCCAAGAATAGTCCTCCTCGTTCAGCAGCATGTCACAGAGAAATGTGAGCTATTCCTTCCATCTTCCCATCTCCTTTCACCTCAGGATCCTGGAATTATACATATATATATGTATATATATAATATATACATAATATATATAAATGCATCTTCCACTGGCATCTTGTCACAGTGCTCTACACAAAATAGGAAAAATTTATATTCATCATGAAAAGAATATGAAGGTTCCTCACCAGTAACACTGAGAACTTCTTATTCATATTTTTAAAATATGCACTTTCCTTAAGCTCATGTAATACACAGTTCTGATGAGAAAAATTGGTTTGGAGTCAATGTCTCAAAGGAAATTCAGTCACTTCTCATTACATAGCCTACTGTACCAAAAAATAGCTAAAGAAGACAAGAGAATTTATTAGTATTCAAGTGACCTTTTAGACAGACTGTATGGTAATCCTGAAGGCTAATTTACAGCTAAAGTAATTAAGATAGCACACAACATATGAGGTCAGACTGGTCTTTCCAGAGATTTTCTGTCTAAATAAGACACTAACTTTTCATTGTATTATTAAAAAACAAAACAAAACAAAACCCACAAAAATCCTTATCCGAGTCCTAAGATATGCAAAAGATTTAGGAAAGTAAAGAATAATGAATCTCAAAAGGACTTTAATTCCAACCTTAAAACAAAATAAAAAAAAAAATCTTCATTTCTTTCTCGGAGAAGCTATTGGTACAAAGGAGATTATACTGAACTCAGGTACTCTCATGACTGCAAGAGGTGCTGAGTTCTGTCGTTCAATCATATTTTTCAACCATCTTTTCCTTAAATCATAAATAAATGCAAAGTTGTTAATGATGCATTAGTCCAACGGTTGAGGGGGAGGGGGAAAAGAAAAAGTGAGAAATGGTATTCAGAGGGAAAGGGACAGATCAGAAAACTAGTAAAATAGAGCAGTGATCACAAAGTATAGGAAGGAAAAGCACCATCGTTTATATATATTAAGATTTGTCTATTTGAGTACTTGTGTCTATTTGCAATAAAAGAAATTACATATTATCTGAACCCATTACATTCTACTCAAGAGAATGAAAATGACAAAATACTGTGTTTGAATCTAAAAGCAGAAAGCACAGGTTGGGTAAGTATGGTCACTTTTTGCCTTACAAGTATCCAGTGTCTCTATAGGCCAGTATTGACTGAATAGGCCTATCAGATCACATGGTGTCTCCTTTTCCTTTCAACCGTAATTAATCATTACTTTTTTCCACATCTGCAGCACTGTAAAAGTCATTGATCACTTCATAGTATTTACGGCCATAGGAGAACATCACAGCCATTTAGTCCAACATACGATGTGACACAGGCAGTAAGACCTCACCCGGTAACATCTACAGCAAGTCCAAAAATTTGCGGTTGAATACAGTACACCAACATTGATTTTAAAATGTTGCATGATGGACAGAGGATCTACTACTTTGCTTCATAAGTTGACCCAATGCTTATTTTCTCTCACTGGTAGAAATGTATCTCATCTTTCCACTTTGAATGTGCCTATCTATAATCTGTAGGCAGTGTTTTTTTGTTGAAGATATAAGTAATGCCCATTAGCCCTCTCCAATTGCATAATCCTAATTTATTAATATGTTATAGGTCTTTCTCTTTATTTTTCCCCTGATAGATTACTTTCTCAAATATTACCTTATGAGAGAGACTTTGAGTCCAAAGACTTATTATTTTGAGTAATAGAGCTCAAGCTGGGGTTTTAGCCTACTCCTTAGAACTGTAGACTAGAGAACTTTGATGTATAGACACAGTATAAGCTTTTGAGTCTTGTTTGGTACTTAGCTGTATATACACAATGTAACCTTTGTTATTTAGTATAGACTTCAAAATTGGTGTATGTGTGTGCTATTAAGTGCTGGAAGTTAGGTCTAAGCTTGGAATATTCTTAGCAACTCCTCAGGTAAATGCACTGGCTGATTTTCTGTCCTTATACTTCCCTCAAATGTATTGTAGAGGTTGTATCTCACAAGGGCCAGCAAACTCTCTATTCTAGATATGGAAATTAGCTTCTATATTTTGAACAGTCTTTTGATGAGTAAAGCTTTCTCACTTCTTTCAGACCAAGCCAATTTCCAGTTTAAACCATTGTTTTCAAGCACTGCAAAGCCAAATGAGACATGGTGGGTTTTCTGAATTGTTCTAATGGCATAACCCAGTTTTCACAAAAACCAATGGGAGCATTACCAATTATTATAAAGGAAGATAACATGACAAACTTGAAAAAAATTCTAACCATGATTAATCATCGTTTGAGATTTTGATAGCTCTGTGAAGTTGAGCTGCACTGAGGAGCCAACAGAATGGCAGGATACCTGATGTTGTAATTCTTCTGTTTTGAAAGCAATACCACACTTTTTTCACTTGAAACCATTTCATTTGCTGATAGAGAAGAGCTGACAGACAGTGTTTGGACACTTGGTGAGGAAAAGTCTTGTGTTTACAAAGTACTACAGGAGCAAAAATTCCTAGAACTATGAAAGACCAATTTTAGGATTTGAAGATTTGTTTGATCGTATTTTAGCTGTATAAAAGCATATAATTTCAGCAGTAATCCATGTAAATTTCCAGAGTCGATGTAGGGAGATGGTAAATCATGTATGACTAACCTGATTGCTTTCTTTAGTAAAGTGAATGGATCTGTGGACAAGGGGAGAGCAGTGGATGTTAGTAGCATGGGTTTTAGAAAGGCTTTTAACTTGTCTCTCATAGTGTCATTGTAGTGAATCAGGACATCATGGTCTGTTTAGGTGCAAAACTTTATGGATAGAAAGACAGCTGAAGGTTAGATTCAGAGGATGGCATTTAATAAGCTATACTCTACCTGAAGGCCAGTAAGAAGTGAGCATCACAGGGGTCCAAATTGGGACATTTTAACACTTTTATATGTGACCTGGAGGAGACAATGGGGTGTACTCTCATCGAGTTTGCAGATGGCACAAAGCTGAGACCACAGGTCATTTCACTTGAAAGCAGGGTTGCCATCCAGAGGGATCTAGACAGGCTGGAGGAATTGGCCAGCAGGAATGTTTAAAACTAAATGAGAATGTTAAGTCTTGCACCTGGGAAGGAAGAATCCCTTATGATGATACAGACTCCAGACTGACTAGTTGGGTAGTACCTTTGTGAAAAAGGGTCTGGGGATCCTGGAAGAAAGGAAGCTGAATGTGAGACAACAGTGTACCTTGGCAGCTAAGGCCAACAGCATTGGAGGCTTTATTATCAGGAGCTCAGGCAGATCAAGAACGAGGGCCTGCAAGCATGAGGCTATTCCTATCTGTCTGTAGAGCCCTTCATCCACTGAGTTCTCTTGGTAAGGTGGTCTGTAACAGGTCCCCACAATAATGTCTCCCATTGCTGTTCTCCCTTTAACCTGACCCGCAAACTCTCTGTCGACTGCTCACCTGTCCCCAGACACAGTTCCATGCTTTCAAACCTATCCCTAATATAAACAACAACTCCCCCTCCCCGCCTACCGGGCCTGTCTTTCCTAAACAGCCTATAATCTTCCATTCCAACACACCAGTCATTAGAGCCATCCCACCATGTCTCTGAGATACCTAGGATATCATCACCCTGTAGATGTGCACACAAATCCAATTCCTTGTTTGTTCCCCACGCTATGGGCATTTGTATAAAGGCATCTGAGCTGAGCCCCTATTGAAGCTGGGTCATTGGCTGGAGCAGCTGGAGTATGTCTACACTGCTCTGAACGTTTATTATAGGTGCTGGCAAGTGACTGGCTGTGTTGGGATGGAACAATGACCCCCCCCAACACATCTAGTTTAAAGCATCCTTGACCAGTCTGGCAAGTCTTTTCCCTTGAAGCAATTTTCTGTTCTCATCATGTATATTTATATATCTTCCTCTTTCACTTACACATTGTTATGTGTGCTAACAATGCAGAAGCTGTATCAGCACTTCCCCTAGTTTCTGAATTGTATTTATGCCTGTTTTACTTACCTCAGCTAGCAGAAAGTTACTAAAACTTCCTATTTATGGATGGCGACATGAGACCCTGAAGGACTTTGCTATTGCTGTTTCTAGGCTACTTCTATTGTCATTGGACTATACTT
Source organism: Forpus xanthops (assembly GCA_032466535.1). NCBI lineage: Eukaryota > Metazoa > Chordata > Aves > Psittaciformes > Psittacidae > Forpus > Forpus xanthops. Next base: position 12,254 of record JASSUY010033004.1, read on the forward strand.
CTTAATCAGATGTTCTTTGAAAACTATCTTTCTACATAACAGTCTAATCAAGTAAAATAATCAAAGATGAAATTGCTGCTGGTCATGCTGTATTCAAACAGTGGTTGTTTCTCCCTTATTTGCTAGCTTCCAAAGTAGTACTTGGCTTCAAGTCCAATGCTCTTACAGATGTCTCTGACTAGCTTTTGGCTTTTAGCTTGTTACAACTGTGATCTACTAACTCATTAATAGAAAAGTAGTTAAATTACAAATGCAGTGTCCTTTGGTGTCAAGAAGGACAAATGTCATAAATGGCAGCTAAGTCAAAAATGGTTTCAAGGAATATAAAGAAAGTTACTGTCTGGAGCAGACGTGTGATGACGAGATGGACACAACAAGGAGAACTGATAATGCAAAGGGTAACCTGACAGAAACCTGAAATAAATTATGCCTGGTTTATTCTTAGGTGAGTATTCTACTATCTTTATTAAAAAGTAGGATGAGATATATGATGGCAATAGCCTTCAAGATCTGTGTAGAGACCTCATAGCAGCCTTCCAATATCTCAAGGGGGCCTATAGGGATGCTGGGGAGGGACTGTACTGAGGGCTGTAGTGACAGGACAAGGGGTAATGGGTTCAAACTTAAACAAGGGAAGTTTAGATTGGATCTGAGGAAGAAATTCTTTACTGTAAG
>JASSUY010033004.1:13028-50538 GCA_032466535.1 Forpus xanthops
CTTGGGTGGCATGGTTTAGTGGGAAGTGTCCCTGCCCATGGCAGGGGTGTTGGAACTAGATGATCTTAAGGTCCTTTCCAACCCTATTCCATGATTCTATGATTCTATGATCTCTGTAAAGAGGCTAGCAGGAAGTGGCAGGACCAGACATGCAGCCTTCCTGCTCTTCCTTGCACTCTGAAGTGAGTAGTGGGAGTCTGAAAAGCTGTAGATGTCTATGAACAATATGAAAAATCTGAGGAAAGAAGTATAGACTCTTTCTTCATAGGAATACAAAAAAAAATATTTGTCGCGTAAGTCTTTATCTCTATTCTTTCCCTTCAGCAGATAGGAAATTAGTAAATTCCATTTGTAAATAATCAGTGAGCATTTAATTTACATTATTCTAGTACATATACATTAACAAATTTACACAGCTTTGAAGAACTCTGCCCTTTCTTGTTTTTAACCTCCCAGTCATGCCATCTGGTCCTGTGCAATGGCTGCTTAAATTGTTCACTTCCTTTTTAAGCTGACCTTGGGTTGACTTATTCTCATTCCCTGTAACTGATTAAATTTAGTGACACTTCAGACATTCTAACATACTCTCAATCCTTCTTCATATACTTGCCAGAAAACTAATTTTAAAATATGCACATGCAACATTTTTGCTATTTGCTTTGTGTGTATAATTATACTTGCACCACTGTGCAGGAATCTTCAGAATGTTCTAAATGGTTAAAAAAAGCCTGCTTGTAAATGTATTCACAAAGGTAATTTTGGCATCATCTTTCAAATGTACAGGTAATGACGAAACAAGGTCAATTACACGTTCTTTAAAATTAGGCCTGTAGTAATACATATGTTCAGGTAGATTAATGTCTCAAGGAATGTAACATGTAAAATGCCACCTCAGTTATCTATTCTATTCATGTTGGAAATTTCTTGAATCTTTGCCATATGCTAAGGCAATCCCAATTCAGTAGGCTTGTCAAATTACTGAATAAAATTCAAATGTCATGTGGGCATTTTGTCTCCATAACTTGATTTGGTATTGTCATTTATACTCAGAAGTTGTTATAAATTAATTAAAAGACCATCTGAAACCCCTCAGGTAATTTTCAAACACAAGAAGTATCTCCTTTGTAGTGATATTGCTGTCCCTGTCAGTCTGTGAAGATATTTTAATCAGACATTTTAATTTTACTCCACTAAAATGAAAGGGGGAAATGCACAATTATGATCTGGGCCTGCTGTCAGTAAAGTATAAATCTACTGGCAAAAGTAGGATGCACAGGGTGTAAGTTAATGGCAGAAACCCAGTATATTATTTCACTTGAAGTATAGTAGTCTATAACAAAGTAAAATATATTCTGTGAAGGCTGTCATGTGTAAGAAAGCCAAAATGCAGAAGCATTTGTTTGACACCTTTGGCAATTAATATACATACGTGCTATGATAGCTCATGGAAGAGGTTGGCAACAGTACCCTCAAAAATAGCAGTTTAGCTGAGATGCGTAAGGATTTCAGGAAACACACTGATGACAAATGATGCCTGTCTGAAAGCTGCTTCTTTCTCCACATCTCTCTCCCAGTCTTAAGGTTCTTAGCATGCAACCCAGTTCATGAGCTGTCATACTTCTGGATGGACTGGAATATGATTCTTCACCTTCTCAGGTTTTCTTTTGATTTGGTTTTGTGCAATTTTGAGACAGCCACCATCTTCTCCAGGCAATTTTGTCCCCAGATGCCAAATAACTTCAGCTTAATGAAAATACAGTTCATGCAATGGGTCTTTTACTGCTTTGCTACTTGTGCTTACATCTCTGTATTAATAATTAGCCATTGCAACACATGCTTCAGCCTTATTTTCATTTTATTATATCAGTATGGAGTCAAAGCTCCCACCCATTTACAGTGGTTTTTAAAGATGTTGCTGTCTTTCTATACCTATTGACCTACTGTTGGCTGTTACTGCTAATAAAAGTGAGTGCAACCTCTGTGTTGCCACAATTCACAGCCTATGACATTTATATAAGAGCCACACATTTCAGTTTAGGATGACATGCTGAGCCACAGGGTGTCATGAACAGGAGAAAAATATACACTTACTCCTGCTATTATGGCACAAAAAATACAGAACAAATAAATACTGATGGTAATTTCTTAAAATATGTCACCTGGAATCAGCCCCACTCATTATTCACAGCTAGCTGAATTGCTCCTTCTGAACCTATTCCTATTCCAAACCTCACAGATTTGACAAGAAACAGATTTCTTAGTTGTTCTTCTAGAATGGAGAATGACAAGAAATTGTTAGCAGCTTGCAAACTGAACTGGAAAGAAGCAAGCTATGTTTTCCTCAGAGCTGGTCTATAGTTTGGTGGAAGCTTTTAATACCTTTGAAGGAAGCCATGTTTCTTTAGATATTCCTAATAAATTGTAATACCTTTTGTTTAAACCCAATTCCCAGTCATGGGTGTTTGAATCTATAATGTGGGTGAGATAAAAGTGAAGTAAAAAATGACAAAATTTGTCAGGTTGCTTATGAGCTTTGCAGTTTTGTATTTTTATCTTCCTGTTGCCCATACAAAATTGAACATGACAGAAAGGGTTAGTGAAATATTCTATAGAACAGGCAGGCCTGACTTGGGTTTGGGTTTTTTTTTTTTTTCGTTACTCTACTGTAACTTGTATGGAATCAATGCAGAGAAAGGAGGAGAGCAAAAGAGAAGGGGGCTCACTTTTTGAAAGCTGATCAAATCAACTATCTCTAACACAGTTTAGTGTTTGAAGGAAAATATATATATTCCAGACATGAATACAATGACTGCAGTTCTAGTCCTAGGTTCATATACCATCTTTAAAGTAGGTATACATGTTTCTAAGGTTGCAATATGGCAGATAACAAACTGCTTTAGGACTGTTCCTGAATTTGAATTCCATGCTCACTCAAAATGGAAAATACTGTTCTTTAGACTGGACATGCAAGGTCATGTCACTTTTGCTTTAACTGGCATTTGACTATTGTTCTTTAAAATAAAGTGTCATTATCCAACGCAGGACTACTACCATAGCCTTGTAAACCAAGTGTTTAAAAATCAGTCTGAGAGGAGTGTTTCAAAGAGTAAAAAATAAAGTAAAATAAAGCAAATATCAAATATTTATATATCAACCATCCACAAGTACATTGTATTGTTTGAGTTTTTTTTTCCTATTTACTTAAAGTTTCCTATTTACTTAAAAGAATTTTAGCACGACATGTCTATGCCCACACTTACTGTGGGATTGACTTTTCTTTCAGTGGGACTGAAGATGTTTATATGAGCCTATCATTTACCAGTGCAAGGTCCTATAGTTCCAGATAAATGACCACGCACAACATGTAAAGCCTGGCTAATCATTTAGAGTACCACTTTGGATGTATTTTAGTAGCTTTAGAAGCAGCATCAAAGCAAGCACCACTGAAGGGTTCACAAGCTGCTTAGGGGGACATCAACGTGCTGACATTATTTAATTTGTAGAAAGAAAACTGCCCAAACTGCCCAATTGGGAATTCAGTTAATTAGATCATGTGGAAATCAAACAGAAGAGAACATTTTTCTTAAAAAGCTCAAATACTCTTTCAATATTTACTCACAAATAGCACTAGTAGAAGGCAGTAATTCCAGGCTGAGTCAATTCTAGTATAGTTTATTCTTTGGGGGACCAGTGATGGTCCCATTATCAGCAAGAGAAATTAATTTTTAAGAGATAGTTTAACAGCCTCGATTACTCAGAGGAACAGATAGCATAACAAGATGCTGGGAGAACACCACTCTTGCTAAAGGAAAGTTAAAGGTTAACAGCATGTCATTTACAATAATCTCTTGACTGTAGCAAAATGTGTTGAACTCTCCCAGTGCTAAGACTAAAAAGCATACTGATTCACAATTTTTTTCCCAGTTCTTGAAATTCCTTCATCACTTCACTCTCCTAGAACTTCTGCTTTCATGTGACATGCCAGAAAAGCTACATTAGTGAATTATATTAGCTGTAGCAGTGCTTACAATATGCTCTAAGGTTATAATCTTAAGTAAGCAAGTAATGGATCATTTTAAAAATACATTCTGCTGCACAGCCATTTTTAGAATGAGATATTAAAAAAAGGAAAAAGTTACATCTTTTTGTTCTTAAAATGTACTTTCTGGCAGTGAAAGAATCCAACTGACAGAATTTCTTCTAATCTTGGGCACAATGTAACCTGCACTTAAATTTAGTGAGTAGGTTAATGCCCCTCCAATTGGATCTCAATTACATACACTTCAGTTTTCGCATTTAGATTATTGTTCTCCTTAACAAACCATTAAATAATTCAGCTCCCTAGGGAATACACTATTGAAACAAAATCCAGTGGACTATAAGAGATGCATGTTTGCACTTTCTAAGTAATATTGGAAGTCCTTCATCAACTGTTGTACAAAGCTTGTATAAAATCATGCTGTTAATGAGACCACCTTGCAGTTACATTGGCATCACTTATTCATTTTGCCAGTACAAGCTGTTGCCACAATTTATTTTTTTTTTCTCAGCTGTTTATTTTTGTTAACAAAAAATAAATGGCATTGCTCAATTTTCCTCAGCTTCTGTGAACACTCTTTTACTTTGCAGCAATCAATTCTCATTACTTATTCACACATCCCAAACTGGGCTGGTGCCAAAGAGAGTCCTTCACAGGGTTGAGAGCACTGGTGGACCTGACTATTCCTGTCCAGATCCTCCAGGACTATCCTTACCCTCCTCACAACACAGGTCCCTATTTTAGCACTCTTCAGAGATGCTTCAGGGTTTCCAGCTCTGTTCTTGAACAGTTATTTGGATTTCCCAGCTTCTCCTTGGCCCTGGATTGTTACCTTGGATTTGGCTAAAGTTCATCAGCCTGTTGGCAGAGCATGCTGCCACCCTGTCTGGCTCAGCTGTTTCAAGTGCTACAGGGCTCCACTCCAGCAATGTGGGCACAGTTCACCTGCACTATGCCTGCCCTCGGCCCCAGTACCCTCACCCTGAGGGAGCTACTGGCCTGCACAGCACCCTGGCAGTGAGCTGAGTCCTGGAGACTGAGCTCTAGCCCCTGCTGTCCTCCAGAGCTGCTCTTGCTCCACACCACCCCAACCCTTCCCCGCTGATTGAGCAAGGGTATAAGGGTTTCTCCATCAGATGTGGTTAATACTCCTTGCTTAACCTGGGGGACAACAGGTCTCAGCCCACTAGCACCATTCACTCCTGGCTCTCAGGAAAGGCCTCAGTTGGCGTCACTTCCTTTATGAAAACTGTGGCTGCCTGTGAGCTACAAGTCCTTACAACTGAAGAAGGCTCAGAACACACTGGTATTGATGATGTGCCCGTAGTGATCAAATTGGGTAGAAAGTAACCACAGTTAGGGTAAAGGAAGATGAACTTCAGCTAGGGAGTTGGACTAGGTGTTTTCAAGAGATCCTTTCCAATCTAAATAATTCAGTGATTCTGTACAAGAGTCAATTCAAAGGTGTGCTGCAAAGACAATGACGGTAATAAAAACAGAACTAGCAAAGGAGCAAGAGAAGTCCACAGCGCTTTACCTCGGCATACAATTTCCTACAGAATAGCACCCTCAGAATCTGACTCTTTAATACAAATAATGTGTTCAAATAAAAAGTGATGCAACACTGCTGAAAGGTAAATTTAAGCCTAAAATTTGTTACCCGCCTCAGGCATTACAAGCAAGAATTATAATGTTTTACCTTCTCAAAGTCGGGATTACTGATTTTCAAAGGGAAGCATTAATTCTGTGGTGCTTGAAATGACTCATTTAAAAATCCTGGAACCACTGAAGTCTATGGAAGGTTTCCCACTGTCTGGCAGAATCTTGCTTAATTTATTGTCTAATAAGAGTCATTACATATATATGTTAAAATTCCTACAGTGCACCCCTAAATATTTTTATGAATTCCTCTTATTCCCCTCCATTTAAAGTTGTCTTGCTACTGTGTGCATTTTCTCTGGTGGAGGGGATGCTTGCTGAGCTACTCTTGTCTTTTCCATAGCATCCGTAAAGTTCTGGCCCTGTCTTCTTCTGTGACATTGGTATAGCACTATTAGCACCACAATACTGAGTAGTTCACTGAACACACAGCCCGTAGAACTCAGCACTGAAAGAAAGCATTGCAGCCGCATGATACATCTGGATCCTTCCTCAAACCAGGCCAACAACTCTACCAAGATTCCTCAACTCCCCAGCACAGTCAAATTAGTAGAATCAAAAGAATATTGTAGACCCTACATAAAATTCTGCAAATCTGATCAACGAAACACATGTGCAGACTTTTCTGCACAGCTTTGGTGTCTGGTTCTAGGGACAGTTCATGGTCTCTGTTACACATTATGACAGTAAGATACTGAACAACTTCCAGTGACTGTAGAGGGATGCACATCAGAAATTAAATAATACTAAAGATGACACCACAAGAACAAGTGCTAGGAAAAGCAGAAAAACGTGACAGACTGGATTCACTCTTGGCAAGATGTGACACGCTTCACCTTTTACCACCAACTGGTCTAAAGAAGTAATTGTGACAGAGCATACTTCTGCCTAATGTAGTTTGAAAATCCCATGCCAGGGGTTGAGGAGCAATGACAATCAGAGAAATATTCCATGTAAGCTAAATAAACAAGCAATCAAATTAAGAAAATCCTATACAAAATCAAAATACTTAAAAACCTCTATTATTAGTGTGAGGTGTCCCTGCCCATGTCAGCGGCGTTGGAACTAGATGACTTTAAGGTCCTTTCCAACCCTAACTATTCTATGATTCAATGATTCTATTAGAGAACCTGCTGTTTTCAGCACAAACTTCCATTATGTCTGAAAAAATAATTCTGGAAGCATAGCACACTTATAGACCTCAGTGTCTATCTGTAACCACTGATGAACATTCAATATCCTGGTCTTGACTAGTATATACCCAAGACCACAAGATTGTCCCTGGTGTGACATAAGATAGTGAGGAATTTATTTACTCTCTCCAGTTCATATGGCTGAAGAACTAATCTGTGTTTCTGAAAGACCGATGCTCACCATACTTACTGTACTGTCTAATTAACATGAGGTATGAAACACTTGTGTAGCGGACAAGGTTGGAGGAGTACTCCCCAGGTCAGCTGGAAAGAATGGTTGTCTCTAAATTGTAATTAAGTATCATGAGTAAGTGTCCCCCAGGGTTCAATTCCAGGGCCAGCCCTGCTCAATATATTTGTCAGTAATTTGGATGCAGAAGTTGAATGCACCATTAGCAAGTTTGCTGATGATACCAAACTGGGAGGTGCTATTGACTCTCTTGAGGGATAAACTGCCTTGCAGAGAGATCTAGATAGACCAGAGAGCTGGGCTTTAATAGGATGAAATTAATGGGATGAAATTTAAGAAGTTTAAATACTGGATTCTGCACCTAGGGTGGAACAACAAATATAGGCTGGGAGAGGAGAGGCTGGAGACCAGACCTGAAGAAAGGGATCTGGAGCTGCTGGTTGGCAGCAGGTTCAGTAGGAGTCAGCAGCAGCCAGGAGGGCAAACCACATCCTGGGGTGTATCAAACACAGTATAGCCAGCACGTCAAAAGAGGTGATTCTCCCACTGTATTCAGCATTGTTGCAGCCTCACCTTAACTACTGCATGCTGTTCTGGGTCACACAGTTCACAAAGGGTGTGAAGGTCCTTGAATGCATTCAGAGGAGGGCAACAAAGCTGGTAAAAGGATTGAAGGAATGCCTTATGAGGAGCCTCTGAGAACATTGGGCTTTACTAGTAAAAAGGAGACTGAAGGGCAGCCTCATTGCTCTCAACAGCTTCTTGAGAAGAAGAAGTGGAGAGGGAGGTGCTGAGCTCCTCTTTCTGGGATCCTGTTGACAGGACATGTGGGAATAGTTCAAAGGTGTACGAAGGGAGATTTAGACTGGGCATTAGGAACCGTTTTTTTACTGAGAGGGTGGTCAAACACTGGAAAAGAATTCCTAGAGAGGTAGTTGATAACCCAAGCCTCTAAGTGTTTAAAGGATATTTGGACAATGCCTTTAACAGCATGCTTTAACTTGGTCAGTCCTGGATTGTCCAGGCAGTTGGAGTCAGTGATCACTATTGGGTCCCTTCCAATTGAAATAGTCTCTTCTACTCTAACAAAGTAATGCTTATAAACCACAGACTGCAAGTGATTGACTGCAGATATGAACTTTCAACCAGAGATGGAAATTTCACCCGTGTAGCAGCAAGTTTTTCCAAGAACTTTCTGCTGAGCACATAAGTAACTTCTGATTTATTTCAATCCAGATCCACTGGATGATCTTTGCTCCTAGGTGAATTGTGTCTATGTGATGCAGTTGTTAACTGCTCTTGAATCAGTCCCTATGGAAATGGAAATAAAACTGAGATCATACTAAAAGGTTGCTAGGAAACAGCCAGATGATGATGATGATGAGGACAGTATCCTCTCTTCTTCTGGGCAGGCCTCTAAGGTTTGTCAATCAAGACCGCCTTTGAAAATTTGCCAATTACAGGTGGCACTAAAGAATTCTATTAAAAAAAATCAGGAATACATCTTGTACCTGGGCTTATAAGACAAATGCAGAATTGTCTTTCTAACAAGATTTTGATGCCTTCCTCAACTGTACATGGAACTACTCCTAAAATCATTCTAGCTCAGGCTGAGTCAGAATGCAGTGGATTATTTGACAAGCTATCTAGTATATTTAGTATGCTTGCCATTTCTCTTTATAGCATACTCAGAAAGAATATTTGAGTGTCTTCCAGTAGTGCATTAAGCAATGTGACTAATGCTTGTTACATGTTTATTCTTTCACTCTTCTCCCCAGGGGAAGATGTGTCTACTATGCAATGTTTTGTTTTACAACATATAATGCTTGTCTGACTGTTTGTCTAAATGTTTATGTTACAGAAGGAAAGGTTAAGGAAATCCAATTTACACTTAGAAAGGAAGGTGACACTCAAACTTGTGCCAGTCCTTGCCTCTTGGAGAAGTCAATTTCTCAGTCTCAGACTGGCCCCAGCAAAAGCACTGTTTTCTATTTAATAAGATTTAATGTCCTTGAGAAGGTTTCCCTTTGCCAGTGGAATTAAATCGTCAATCACTGTTTTCATTCTGGGACTTCAGTTTAGATAGCCTGGGCCCTGGCCACAGAAAGCCTTAGAAAATCAGAGCAACTTTGAATCCAATTCAGTAGCTGATGAGCCTGGAGATAACACTCTGTAAACTACATCAGCTGCTTGTCAGCTGGAAGAGTTCAAAATTCCTTGCAGCTCACCACTGTCCTACCAGAAAGACTTCCTCTTGCCACACAACCTCCAAAAGCACTGCAGCCAGGAATCACTTTTACCTAAAGTAAGTTTCTGATGGAGTATGCTTTGGGTGTAATGCTTATTTGTATAGGAAGCTTCTGAATATGAAAAACATGAGGATTTGCAGCAGTTAGACTGCCCTAGAAAAATCAGATTCCTGGAGAAAATAATAGCTGGGAAGACAGAGAAAGGGTTTGTGGTCCTGTTTATTTTGACACATTGTTAAATTTGAAAATTTTTGAAAGACGTATTTTCTCTAAATAATTTTTTTTTTTTTTTACTATTTTTTCAATGCGATGTAGAATTATGTAATAATTAATCAATGTCATGAACCATAAGCCACTAGATTCTGATTTTAAATGTTTGCTCTGCTAGGTCTCTAGTGAGCTGCTGGCATTTTTTTAAAAGGAAAGTATAAAAGAGATGTTGATTTCAGTTTAATTTTTATTTTACATGTATTCTATAAATAGTGGAATTTTTAAATAAAACTCTTCACGTTTTATGGTATTTTTAAATTTTAGTTGCATTACTGTCATTACTGTTTATTTTATATTTCAGAGAATATAGTGTTTCTCAGAGCAATAGCGATGTCTTTCTAACAGGCAGTATCATAAAGGCCCTTGAAGACACAGTATTACCTCTGATGATCAACTTTGCAGCAGTTGGGACCGCATGCCCAACCTAGAACATATGGAATGGCCACAAGGCTCAGGATTTGTATATTGGTGAAACTGAAAATAAACGGTTTAAGCCGATGTTAGAAAATTCAGAAGAAAAAGGTTACCTTCTTGCAGCAATGAGTGGATCAGGGTCTCTTTGTTAATGTACGCCACTCTTATTTATCTTCCTTTTTATATGGGAAACAGCTTCTCATGTTTTTTTCTTTGCAAATTGCAATAATTTTTAAAACTCAAAAGAGACTAATGGATCAGACCTATTTTTCCATATACTTTCTAGGGAAAAAAGTTATGACTACTCTAAGATACTAATGCTTTTTTCTCCTCTGTTCTCCTTTCATATTTTAATAGATATTAATTATAGTTTGTCAAAACTGTTTCTGAAATTCTTTTCTGAAAGAATATAAAAATAAACCTTTTGTCTACTATACTACAGAAAAAAATCCATTCTCTCTTTATGACCTGTGTTTAAAAACATAACATTAATGGGATATATGTAGTTAGATTAAGATTCCTTTTTATATCTTCATATACCATGAAAATGTAATTTGATGTTGGTAAATGTAACTCTTTAACACTGCTGACTTTGTGATCTCTCCAGTTAGTTGCAAGTAACTCAAACAATCAAACAAATCCCGTTGGTAGCAGTGACCTATCATTTACTGCAGTAATGATGATGGGTCCCATGGTTTAAACAAATAATCTTGCTGCGGGCCACAGGATTGAACAGAAGTGTTGAAAGGAATTTACTGAAACATCAGTGTTACAGAATTTGCTGCCAAAACATAAATTGACCTGCTGGCAATTCTCTTCTGAATGCAGCTCAGGATACCATCATGATTTAATGACAATGCAACTATTTGTGCATATGATTATATTCATGATTGCATGCTGTGACAATTGATGTAGTTGAGATGTTATTGGAACATTTATTCATCAGTCAATGATATTTCAATGCAAAACCTGCACACAAACTAAATGGGACAATTACTGTCAAGAGCTATAATGATAAGGACTAAATCTGTAACCGCTGCTACCTGTAAAAAAAAAAAAATAGTAATAAAAAGTGATCTTTAGCACCATCACCATGTTGACTGCATCCTAACTTAGCATTTGCTCTGCAAGCCTCCTGTGGTGTGTGTGAACTTTGCTTTCAATAAGAAATGGTGAATATAATGTTAGATTGCTGCTAACAATGTCAGATGTCTTGCTAACAGCCAGACATCTCTTTTTGGGTTCACCTTTATCCAAGCATTGTTGTTCCTTGCATGTGCTTTAATGTGCTACAGAGAGTGATTTAGCCCTGCAGCCCCGAAAGGGAGACATATCTGCCTCAGAAATCATGTTAACATTACTAATCCTTATGAGGCTCTGACCAGCAATCAGTGGACTAGGCTTCACTATTGCTTCAATTTTGGGATTTGCCAGGATTCCATGACCTGGATAAACTGAAAACTATAACAACAAAAGTACCTAGTTATAGGACCACAGTCTGAGGGAATAGAAGAAACATGAAAGAGCATGGAATCTACACAATGTGCAGCAGAGAGAAGAAGAACTAACAGGTAAGAAGGACAGAGCAGAATTAATTAATGAAAAAATAGGATGGAAGGAGAAGGAAAATTCTAGACAGCACTAAGTAAAGTTAGTGCTACAATAAAAATGAACTGCAGTTGGAAGAAGTTGCTGATGAGTTCAGCAGGGACTGATACATTTAACTGGAGAAAAAAGAATCCTGAAAAAAATTTAAATCAGTGTTTATGAAACCACTTAAGTTTGCTTTGTGTTGAGGATGAAGGACAGTATTGGGAGAAGTGACCTTGAACTTGAGTTTTGAAGACACAATACACTCTATATAAGAGGTAAAATGAAGTCAATCCTCAAAACCATTTTATGCAGAAGACACCCGAGATAAAGCTTGGTCTGTATAGTTTAAGCCTAAATTTGAAAAGACACAAGAGAAAACAGTGTGAATTACTTACAAACTATTGCTTCATACTGTCCTGCATTTTTATTATTTTTTTTTATTTGTGAAAAAAGGCAGATTGATAAAATAACACATTTAATTTACAACAATTTCAGCTGTAGGCCCTTGTAAAACCTATGTAAAGTCAAATGCATCAAAGGATTGCTGCTTAGAGCATGGAAAGTTTAGAAGCAGCGCAAGTTTATGCTTCTAAATATCATCATTAAGCAGGAAATGCATATGCAACAAGATCATCTAAATTTATGTACCAATTACAAGCAGTATTTGCATGCTTAGCTAACTTTCCTCAAAGGCTTACCCACCTCTTTTTATGCTCCCAATTACACAGACGATTTCTATTATTAGGTAAGCAGTACAGATGTATCTGTCAGAAAATCCAACTTCCAACACTTAAAAGAAAAAAAAAAATTGCTGAGAACTGATAGGCCTTTTATGATCAATATCAAACAACAGGCTCTGCCTCTTACACCCTCTCCTATGTCATGTATCTGACATGGAATTCAGGTTCTAGAAATGAAATCTTATTCTACTGAAGCCCATGGGAGCTAAACCACCTGCTCCCTGTCTCTTCAGCAGCAAAGCAGGACCTTCAACAACATTCTGCTCGAGAAGACATTGAAAACTGGGTAATAAAGATGCCATTTTTTTTGTGGTAGCTTTTCTTGATCTTTATACTATAATCAAACAAGGCTGTCATTTATAAACTTAAAAATATATGTCAGTCACCAAAAGTCTGGCTATATAGTACACAGCTATTTGTAATGGGACTATAACTTGAAGCAGTTTGCATAAGATGTGATTGCTTCCTTTTCCAGTGAGTTTGGGATGACTTTCATTAAGCATGGAAAAGGGAAAATTCAGGGTGTTTTGGAGAGGATGGCACTTAGTTAAAGAAAACAGTTGATCTGGTCATTTTACATTCATTAGACCAAACTTGCAACTATACTGGTTTATTTCAAGAGCTTATCTTCACATAAAGATGTTCTTGAGTGCCATCATGTGACATGTACAAGACAACAAGGAGATCAAACCCAGTCAGCATGGATTTATGAATGACAGATTCTGCTTGATTAACTCGATCTCCTATGACAAGATGACCCACTTAGTGGATGAGGCTGTGGATGTTGTCAACCTAGACTTTGATACAGCCTTTGACACTGTTTCCCACAGCATCCACTTGGATTAGCAGACTGCTCATGGCTTGAACAGATGCACTATTTGCTGGCTAAAAATCAGGTTGCACGGTCAAACACGAAGAGTTGTGGTGAATGGAACTAAATCCTGTCAGCGACTGGTCACGGGTAGTATTCTTCATGGCTCAGTACTGGGGCCAGTTTTGTTTAATGCTTTTATCCAGAGGAAGGTGTTGAGTGCAGCCTCAGCGAGCTTGCAGATAACACCAAGTTAGGTGGAGTGTTGTCTCCTATGTTCAGTTTCCTGCTGCTCTCTTAAAGAAAGGCATCAATGTGATGGAGTGTGTCCATAGAAGGGCAACAAATCTAGTGAAGGACCCTCTAGGAGTGGCTAGGGGACTGGGGTTGTTTAGCCTGAGGAGAATGAGGCCCATGAGAGACCTTATCACTCTTTACAACTACCTAAAAGGAGGGTAGAGCGAGGTGGCTGTTGGTCTCTTCTCCCAAATAACAAGCAATAAGAGGGAATGGCCTCAAGTTGTTTCAGGGGAAGTTTAGACTGGATATCAGGAAAAATTGCTTCACCAAAAGGGTTGTCAAGTTTGGTGTTGACAGTATGTATGCCTTTTCCATCACATCCCAAATCCTTCCCCTTAACATTTCCTGCTAAATACCTCTTCAACATTCCAGTCTTACTCTTGCTGTAGAAAGCCCTACTCACCAGCAGAGAAATCTCTGTCTCCCAGATGACACAGACCCAAATTCCCATTTTGGTGCTGGCTGCCTTTTGAAATGTGTATTGACCTTGAACTTCTCCAGTCTGAGCATCACATACACTTTCAGTATTTGGGAGCAAACAGCTAGGACAACTCAGGGAAACAGAAAAGTCATGCCTCAGAATGAGATAAATATTGCCAGTCACTTGATAGTCACTTCTACCTATCCTAACTACAAACCTCCATTCAAGGAGGCATATTTTATATTAATCATCCTATGTTATGCAGCAACCATTTATAAAGATGATTAGAGTTGTGGCCTTTGCGTGGTTATTGACAAGTCTCACTGTGTCTTGGTGTTGAATTGCTCTTATTTTACTTGCTTCCCACGTATGTTTCTACACACACAAGCCAGTATTTATCCTTTTGGGTATGTCATAGATTCAGCTATGATCCTCTGCTAATTAGACACTTGGTATTTATAGAAATGCCCCTTTTTATTTGATTTTTATGTATCTTTGCTTAAGCATGCTTTATGTAGCAATTATCGAATTTGAATTCTCTGCAAACTAGCCATAATTGTTTCTCTCCTTTCTGTGCTTACATAAAATACTATTAGCATTTTCTTTAGGTAAACAGAAAAATGTGTAAAATACATCATTAGCTGGGATATTAAAAAAAATAAGCTGTTTGTGTAGGGAAACTAGTTTTGATTATGCCTCTTTTCCCCACACATTTTTCAATCTATTTTCAGGTCTTTTCTCATTGACACAAGGGATTCTGCACTATAATAGCTTCTTCCCTATCCTCAAAGGAAATAGAAGTGATAACACCCTTTTATATTAAGGAAGCAGCAGTGAAGTCAGTGTGATGACAAGATGTCAATTTTTTTTTATGTTTTCTCATTTTCTTTTTCTAAAATTACTTCACTTTAGATAATTGGCCTTGTGTGCGTGTTTTAAACACAGATGGCAATTGCATTGTTGCTTGCTTTTCCATTTTTAAAAATTTGTAAATTAATCCATTAATATTTCAAACATTTATTTATATATTTTTCACATGGGATTATTACATACTTAGGTTTTATTAATTTTCAAAGGTTATGCTGTGTTAATTCTTTAAAATAATCCCAAATCATTCAATTATGTCCTTAGAAGCAGCTTTTTCTTGTTTTGGAAGCAACACAGTTTCCCACCCTTAGTTCACTCTCTCACTGTCCTGGTCCACTAATTCCAGTGGTCATGAAAAGAGCTTTTCTTTCAACATAAGTGCTCCTCTCGTGTTAAAAAAGTCAAGCATTTACGACTAAAAATTAAACTGACATTCTTATTATACTGCTGATTCTGCTGAATGAGACAACCTCAGACAAAAGGAACTTGTTTAAGAGAACTATTCACAGGAGGCACTTCATTTCTTGGGAATGGGGAAAGCTTTACCTAGTGACAACTAAGGCCACCAAAACAGAACAAAATTGAATGCAGTAACAGCATCTCAGATTTCCCAAGCTGAAAACAAATGTGATCAGTTACAGGCTCTAGCATTGACCCTTTAAAGGCAGAAGATGATGAAGCTGAATATCAAAACAATAAAAACAGGTGGGTCAAGCTAGATGATGTGATCTTTCCTCTTCCAAGCTTTTAATGCTACAGCCATTAAAAAAGATAGAGAAAAAGGAAGACTGAAACTGTCACAATTACGGAAGAGACATTAAACAGACTGCTCCCTGCTAGTAGGACCATCAGCAAGAAAGAAATTGAATGAAAAAAAAATGTATGTGTGTTTGCTAATAAGTCAAGACTTGGAAGTTACTATTCTGCCTAATTCGATATCTAAACACAGCTCTGCCTCAACCTAATTTGGCTGTTTATTTAGGATTAAAAAGAAACAATTCACCAACTGCTGTATTTGGCTTTAAATAAAATTAGTAGAAATTATTTTTATTAATCATTAATTTGTTTGGCCAGCTCCAGTCATACAGAGTTAGGGGCTGTTGCAAGGAGGGTCAAACACGATTCCTTTTTTTGGAAGTTTCCCTTCAACAACAATTTCTTCAGCCAGTCTAAAATTTTCCTAGTGCTCATACACAAGAATTTAATTTCCTGGTATCAGCCATCTCCTGTGTCTGACAATGATGATGCCTAAATCAAAATATGAACAGATTCTAACAGATCCCATATATTCCCTACAAAAAAGGACTATCTCTACCTCTAAACTGTGCAATTCAAGTACCAGTCACTGTTAATGCCATTAAAATGCAACAAACAAAATGAATAATTTTTATATAATGTAATACTTGAGCAACAGTTTAGTATTGAATCTGAAAATTTGGTTAATTCCTCTAATAGAGAAAGCAATGCCTTTGACTACTTTCATAAGTTTACCGAAGTAATTTTTGATTTATTATGTATGATTCCTTTAAATATATTTGAATATACATGTTTTCTTACATTTTCTGGAACAGAGAAATATGTTTAGCACTGTGAGAGGATTCTTGATTTTGGAAGGTCTTTCTAGCCCCATGACTAGGCTTCATGTACTGCAGTTCCCAACAGAATTTTGTTGTAGTATTTTTAGCTCATCAAACATGCACAGGGAACAGCCACCACTTTAAAATGCCACTGGCTCATATCTGTGGACATGAAAGATGACCATGTAACTGGAAATTATATCTGATCTCATTACCTGACAATGCCCACTTCCTTGTTTCCTAATGAACAACTTACTTTTAACATAAAACAGATTTAATATTTCCCAGTGAAAAATCCTGGGTAAATCTGCCATAAGTGACATTGACATCATCACTTTTGCTTCCAGTCACATTGGTTTTTAATTTTCTTTTCTTTTTTTTTTTTTTAAGCAAAGTATTCAAGCGTTTCAAATATTTAATAAGTGACTACCCTCAGAAGAAGATTTTGGCTGGAATTCGGAGGACATGTGCGTTTATATATTTAAGAAATCAGGTTGTATAAGCTAGGTATGAGGCACCTATCACTTCAGAAATCATTTGTTCCTTTGAATTTATGCCAACAAACAGCTGGATTTTTTTTTTTTTCTACAGATCTACTTTCCTTTCTTACTAATTTTAAAGGCAATTTCTATTTCTCTAACTGGAAACACATTTAGAAATTATTTACACAATTCAGCCATTGTGGTTTCAACAATTGCCCTGCAGTGGCTGTTTCAGTCTTCAATACTTCTAATTCCTTCTCTCTCTTTTGAAAGGATAAAACTGGTTTATTTCATTTTTTTCTGTCTTTGTTTTCTTTAAGGCCCCTTCCTGGAGGTACATTCTTGCTTTGTGAGATGCTGCCAGTGTTTCTAGTCAGCAAAAAATCTTTATGTCTTAGCACAACATTGAAAGATCGTTAAATCAGCCACTTTGAATGATAAGTTTACTGCAATTTCTTCCTGATAAAAATCTTTAATCATACAGAGACAAATCATCCCAGACACAAAGTTGTCATTCACTAACCAAGTTTTTCAATTTTCTCAGACAAACCAAACTAAGCTTTCATAATGCTGGCTTCACAGGGAAATGCTACCTCCTTGAGAAAATGGCAGAGCAAGCATGTTCATATCACTCAACTACAGTAATATTTGACGAGTCCACATTAAACTACAGATATCTGAAAAATGAAGTATTACATCTCAAACTTGCCTTTATTCATTACAATTTGTTCCTTGGGAAAAAAACAAAACAAAACAAAACAAAACAAGCCAAACAACAAAACAAGTTACAGCCTCACACAAAATCTGTTCAAGACAGATGAAGATTAAGAAAATTTCTATAATTTTAATCACTGAAGCTATATTTACTTTTCTTCTATTTCAGTCAATGGATTTTTAAAGGCTTGGAAAACAGCCAGTGTGAATGGAAATACAAACTGCCTCCATTCAAAAGGAACTCTGTAAGAAACTGTTTTGGTGGGGTTTGTTGCTTTTTTGCTTTCTTGTTGATGATGTTTTGGTTTTATTTTGTTGTTTGTTTTGTTTTTTTTTTTTTTTTTGGGGGGGGGAGTGTTTTAATATTTTGTGGGTTTTTTTAATTAAGCTATTTGTATAAATAAGAAAGTTCTAAAGATAGAGTTGAAAAAAGGATTCTTAATCATCATTGCAAGAATTTCACCCAGAAAGCAGATCTCTTGCATTTGCTATCGCAGCAGGAGCTTTTCATATTACCTCCAAAAATATATGCAGAACTGTGTTTAATTACTTTCTTAAATAAATAAAAATTATTATTGCTGTAAAGAGATAGTAAAAATCAAAGAGAACAAAATTGAAATGCTAATAAAAAATAGATTATGCTGACCATACCTTAGCAAGTTTTTAAAATTAGCATTAAAGATCAAATTTTTTGCAAAGTTTCACATTATTTATAGTAAATATACATATATTCAGTATAATTCAGTTTCATTTAGCATTCACTAAGTGTCTATATGAAGAAAAACTTCCTTTTTATCCAATGAACACAGTCATAAATATAGTCTTAATTTCCAAGGACTTAAATTTATCACTTCTAGCAAGACTTGGCAAATTCTGGAGAATGGACTGATAACCATACTATAGCTGCAATACACAGAAATCAAATTATATCGAATACAACAGTTAAGTCACCTTAAACAGTATATAACAAAGATGACAAATGCCAATTGTGGATTATTTTAGCTAGGAATTTGGGAATGGGGTTTCTTCTGAGTTTGTAGAAGAAAATTATTTCTTTTATTAAAAAATATCAAGCAGTTTTATTCAATAGTTGTGAACAGGAGATGATCAGGATTTCTTGGAGGACAGGTGTTACAGGGGTCTTTTCCCTCCATTTGAAAACAAACATAGACCATGGTTGGCTCTGCAGTCTCTGTGAAGAAGATGATCTATTATCCCAGACCTTCCAAGACTATTCTTGGAGCCTGGCATAGTGCTAGTGAAGGACTGTGAGGTTAAAATTTTTCCTTCGTCTCTGTGGTGTGTTTCTCATGACAGCTCCCCAGCTGATGGGTGTCTGCAGAGAAAGCTCAGAGGGCACCCAGGGTAGCTGTGCTGGCTGCTGTGACCCTGTATGACCAGCTTCAAAGAGTAAGGAGTAGAAGATCTTCAGGACACCAGTGACTGTTTCTTTCTCTGGATGCTCCAACACATCTGTGATGCTCTGGCCTTCCTCAAGAAATTGGGTCACAGAGCAATAGGAATGATGCTATGAAGGGTTTCCTAGAGGCCCGCGCTTATTTTGTGTGCTTGCATGACTCCCTAAATAGAAGACTGCTAAACTGAAATAACAGTAAGAGTATGAAGCAAAATATGCTTCCTTTCATAATATTTGCCAGTTTCTGAAGCAAAATTATGTGAGCTGCAAGACATGATCAGCATTCAGGAACATAAAATCTTTCAAAATACATGTAAAAGCTGAATATTCTTTCCTTAGTCTGAAGTCTGATGTCCAGCATAACTCTTTTGAATGCCATTCAATGGCATTTTATAAGAATTCGTTCACAAAAGGATGGTTACTCAGTGCTTAAAATTCAACAAGGGTTTTCTTAGTACCAGAAGAAAAAGTGTGAAATCTATCAAAAAAATCTATATTTATCTGTACAGCCAATTGATGATCTCTCAATAGATATAATAGGACAAGAGCACAGTGAACCCTGAGTCACTCAGAGGACACACTGTTGGCCTACAAACTAGTTAGGTATCACAGTAAATGAATTGAGCTTTTTTATTTTTAAACTCCATTTGACAAATAATAAATAAATGCCTGTGAACCAGACTCCAATTTAATGAGACTGTAACAAAAGCCATAAAATTCAATTATCTGAATAAAACACAGCAAATCAAGTTTTCCTGAAAATATTGAAAAGAATTTCATATTGCCATGAAATCATTGCTTTTATAAGTATTTAGAATACCATCGTCTAGAAAGTTGTATGGGAATAAAATTCAAAATAGAAATGGTTATTGCTTGTGGGTATTATTACCAGAAAAAAAAAAATTGACATTTTTAATTTCTAAAATTATCAAGTAGATAATGTATTTAATCTGTTACAGCACAGTGCTAATAGTAAGTTAAGAAAATACAGATGCTTATGGAGTGAAAAGGTTCTAAAACAGTAAAACACACATAAAGCTTAAACTCAAATACAATCCATTGTAATTAATGATAAAAGAAATTACCTAGTAAACACAAAGCATAAGTCACAGAAATACTGCTACCTCTCTTTCTTAGTCAAAACTTAAACAAGAACCTCTCCTGTGAAAGTGGGAAATCATCAGATGCACAAGATATTAAACAATACCTTCTCTGTCCGTTTGGAGGGCTCAGAATGAATGTTGGCAGTACACAGCCAAGGACCTGAGTATTTTCCAAGTGAAAGCGATAGTCAGAGGAACAATTTGCAATAAGTGGCATGCGCTCATGTGCAGACATTTAGCTCTCAAAACTGCAGTAGAAAAAAATATACCCCTAATTTTTTGCACCTCTGCTATTTTTGCTCCAGCTGGGTACCCAGTGATTCTGACCCCTTTCTCCCATTATTTTCTTAAATTCTAATCTAATCCTGCTTATCCAAACTTTCAGCAACTTCTGCAGAAGCAAAATAGAAAACACAGCTGGAAATACTTGACCATCTTGAAACATACAGTAGAATAAGTACAACAAATGAAAGAGTAATATACAAGGAGCAAGGCCTAATGAACAAATATATATGCAGAAAATCAAAGGCCTAGTATTATATTAGGAAAAGCAGCTGCCCTGGAAAGCTGCAGCTCCTGACATCAAATCATAGTAAGTCAGCATCGCCAGTTCCCCACACATCCCATAGCAGGAAAACATAATAACCAAAGTTTCAAGTGTAAGGCTTATTTAGGTATGAAGCAAGAGGAGCAGTCCAAGGGAAATACTACTTTGCAAAGATTATAATTATAGCATTAGAGATTTCCATACTGATTATTCACCCTGATTTATATTCCTACTGGTGAGTATTCACACTGATGTCAATAGTACTACCTGTCTATGATCATCAGAGTATGGGAGGTAAAATGGGATTAAGATTCGCCAAGGTTAAGATAGTTCATGTTCTATCTCAAAATGACAATTTCTTGACAGTTTGCTCATGAAAACTATTCCATGTAGAAGTGCAGCTATTTTATTCCTACTGACCTTACTTTCTTATAACAAGAAGTAAAACTTTTATAAGCCAAAAGATCCCTTCATTTCTGCACAACTTCATAGTTCTAAAAAGGGGTGACAAAAAAAAAATTCTTGGAGATTTTTCAAATTATATAAACAGTATGTGTAAAAAAAGTGCCCTGTCCCATTTTTGAAGCACAAATTGATTTGACTTCAGTAGATTCACTGAAAATTATTGTGATTCTCTGGGTTCCATCTAAACTGCCACACAGGTACAGACTAGACTGCAGAAATGCCAAAAGAGCCCCCAAAATGGTAATTCAAGCCATAAGAGACCATGAGATTTGCTCAAAATTATGTGATTTAAGCACCTTTCAAAATATGCTTTTCTTATTTTTTTGTTTTGTTTTGTTACAGGATGTATTTTGAAGCTATCATCAACAGTCATGATACCTAGAAACCTAGGATTCATAACACATCATCCAATGTAATCTTTTTGCTACAGGTATGATTATCTTGAATAACTTTCATCGCACACCAGTCTGCTAGCTGAAAGTTGTAACTTCTGCGATCTAGCAGTTCTATTGCTCATATTCGTATTTGCCCATATAACTTGCTCATAATTTGTTTCAGACTAAAACATGTCATCTAACATAAATACTTAAAATAATATTTGTTTGCTAACATACCATAACTGAGAA
This sequence comes from Forpus xanthops, assembly GCA_032466535.1. Lineage (NCBI taxonomy): Eukaryota > Metazoa > Chordata > Aves > Psittaciformes > Psittacidae > Forpus > Forpus xanthops. Next base: position 34,706 of record JASSUY010033004.1, read on the forward strand.
AACAAAAATATTTAGTAGGCTTAGAAGAAGGATTATGCATAGAAGGTGTACTATGTATATTCCTAGCTTTCTTTTCTGTTCTTTCTAATGACCTTTGAGATTTTCATGCAATCCTCAGATTTTCTAAGTTGGAGCATTAAGAGGAAAAAAAAGCATAGAATACATCATAAAATAATAAGATTAGGTGTCACAAGTCTTTTCATGTGCCCGTAAACAGTACGGAAATTACTCAGCAAACTTGTAAGTGTATCGTGAATATATTGCTGTTATAAAACAAACTTCAGTTCCTCTTTTTTTTGTATGTCTTTTTACATTTAACCCAAAAGCCCAGTAAAGCACTTGTGTATATATAAAATACTTAAAGTCAGCTTTTTGTCCAAGAAGAAAGGGCTGGATCTGGAACCTGCTGTCTTCATTCTCTTCTCCTGTAGCAAATATAACTTACAGAAATAGACAAATGCTCATGCTGTCCTGACAGTTCACAGGCAGGGGCATTCGCAATTCCCTCTCAGCAGATCAAATCCCAACACATCTCTGCTGAGAATAACAGTGATGAAATTAATTCAGACCTCTGTATAATTGGTTTAGGATTTCCTTACACATAGATTTTAATTTCCCAAGCTAGTAGGACATTTTTTGTGAAATAACATAGTACAGTCTTTGTGAAAAAGAGTAGTAAACCAAAATGGGGAACAATCTCCATCCCAATGTAAAAGACATTTCCTTTGGCAAAGACAAATTTGATTCAATCCAGTCAAAACAATTCCTCTTAAAAAAACAGTATGCAGTGCTAATATTACAAATTCTAATTTAAATTACATCCATTTAGGAGGCAAAATAATAGTAACTGCACAGAAATTCAGATTTGCACTGCTGGCTTTCAGAGAAGATTGCAGTTTTATCCTCCATAGCCTTGCAGTTCTAAAAGGATGTACTGATATGTCACAAACAGCTTCAGAATTCTTTGGAATAGTGCTATAAGCATTTATTGTGAGGTTTGCATTACGTATCTTTTCGTTTTAGCAGTAATTAATGGTATGCACTTGTCTACGAATATTCAGCTTGTCTTCATTTGCACAAATTAATGAAAGGACTTTTCTGTAATTAAATTAAGTTACATTACTACTACTACTCCAGAACTGAGTATCAGGATGCTCTCACTTTTTCTATGATTGGCATATCCCTTAATATGGATAAGCTTACATATAGAAATAGCAGGAAAGAAGGAACGATTGCACTGCTTCCCAGGAGAGCATGTATTCTGTAACGGAAAACAAGCTTGTACAAGATGTGTCTAAGCTTGCTGACTTTTTATGATGATTTGTTCAAAATCAAGAAACTGGAAGAAAGTGGTAAACTGAAAAAAAAAACTTGCTAAAGACTGTTCTACAGGTCTATTTGCTATAAACAAATTTCAAATAAATTTGAGTACTGTGCCAGTGAATGAAGCTGGTTTCAGCAACATTTTTTAACTCAGTGTGCAGCGTTGCGTGAACACAGCTGTACTGCTCTAGTCCCACAATGGTTTCTGCACTGCCAGCTTAAATATCTCTGTACCATACTCCACTGCTTTCCCTACTGCAGTGATAGCGCAGCAAGCTCATCTGGCTCCTTTCCTGTTATCTACACACAGCTCAAGTCAATCACAGGTGAATACATTGGAAACTGAAAGTCTTATGTGAATAGAAATTAGTCTTAATACCATGGCATTTTTTAAGAAAGTTGTTCTCCATGGTACCCACTGAAGTACCTTTATAGTCCTAAACAGATTCTCTCCTATATAGAGGGGTAAATTCTCTTGAGAAGTCCAGAAAGCGCAGTCAGTTGACCTCAGGAGACGTCTTTCTCCCTCCTAACTATAGAAGATACCTCAAATGTTAGCTTAGTTTTGGTGGCAAAGATTACATGGGAGGAAAGCCACTCATGAGTGAACCTCTCCAGACTCACAGCTTTGGATCAATTATAGCATTACAAGTAGGATGATTGCCCTCAGTGATAAAATCCTGCTAAAGGAGATGGGAAAATACAGAAAACAAGAGGCAAAGATGCAGATTACTAGTGATTAAAAGGAGAAAAAAAAAAAAAAAACAACAGATATTAAAATACATTGCCATGTTTGTATCTAAACCCAAAGGACGGCTTCACATGGAAGATTAGGCTATCTTTTAAATTAGTTAAATACTTCTTGGTCAGAGGCACAACTCTAACTTCATTCACTGACTTTAAAAAAACACGATTTCAAAATGCAAATACTTAAAGCTGACTTTCCCAGGTGCATTAACGTGCAACCGATTAGTAGCTGAGGATTTGACTAACAGGAAATAAGAGCATTCTGGCGTATCTATGTTTCAGACAGAAAAGCTAGCCTTTCCAGAACTCAGAAAGAGACATAAACCCAAAAATATTTTTTACGATTAAGATAGTGTAAAATAGATATATTCTAGTCACTGGACTGTAAGTCTCATAAGAATACAAGTCAAAATTGGTCTATCAAAAAAATTGCAAGCTACTCATCATAGAAAAATTATACATGCAACTATGAAACCACAAGCTGTAATTAGAAAAATAATCCTCTCCAATGTGTTACAATTTAGATTAAATTTTTGCAAAACACTTTTTCTTCATGTTGGAGGCGGTAATAAAACATATTCCTACTGCCTGCCTACCACCAACAGATTTCCAGCCATTGACAAGATAATTATCTGGAAAATTCTAATGTTCCTGTCAACTTACTCCTGCCTCAGAAAGGTTTCAGTCTAAACAGCACATAATAAATTCCAAAGATTTCCTCTCTTCCATTATCTATACCAGAGAAGACTTACCACAAATATTAGGGCTTTCTCTGAATCATATCTATGGTTTGATAATGGCTCAAGGAACATTAGTAAGTATGAATGCCTAATTCAACTTGAATAAATCAGATTTATAAGGACTTCATCACAGGTTTTTTAGTGCTACAGAAACTTATGTAAGAGTTTGCTTTGTAAAATAAGATATAAAAGCTATGTTGGATTAAGTCAAGTTACCATGTTAAGACATTTTTTTCAAGGATACAGGAGCAAACACGACAAAAACCTCTGTCATAGAGAATTAAAATATCTTAAATAGTGACAAAAGGCTAGTAAAGACCTTTTTGAGTAAATAGTCTGTCAAAAATTAATATCTATGGGAAAGTGATAGATATTTGCTTTCATTTGAAACATTATTCCCTGGACTAACATTTTTCTACTCCTCTGGACATTAATTTATTTTATGCCTTTACCACAGACCTGAATAACTTTTAATAACAAACAGAGACACAGAGGTGAAGCACTGTGGGAAAGCCGTATTATCACTCATTGCACTATATCTACTAAGTGAAAGATGATGCTCAGTTTCACACACTGGATACTAAGCACTTGATATAAAACATTGTAGATGAAGGTTTCCTTTATTAGCAGCTCTGTATTTCCAAAGGCGCTTAGGAGCATTGCTTTTTAACACACTAAAATGAAGTATAAAGTCTATCAAGGAATTTATCTGCCACTTTTGACAACGTTAAGTAGAGCGTTCAGCCAGCTCTAACACCTTCCAGCCCCCACCCACCTGCATGTCCAAGCTTGGTATTCACATGCCAGGTCCCTCAACTCCTGACCCTGCCAGGTTCTTGGAGTATGAACTTGCTCGCAAGGGGCATCACTCTTCCCCTGCAGAGAGCACCAGTATATTTTCTAAGAACATACTTGCCAGAGCAGATGCCACATGCATTGGGGAGTTGGGGAAGAAAAGGTAGAGAACAAGAATGCAAGGCTTTTTGAAAACACAGTAAATTAAGTCCTCTCTTGGTAGACAGACAACCCCTCTTAATTTGATCTATAGAGAGTATTAGATTTGAGATTGACTGACTCCCAGAAGGTTCCCATTAACCAGAAAGTACTTGTTATTTAGCAAGATAACAGTTTAATTTTCTCCTCTTGGAATGGTTGAGTTTGCTTTTAAATATTTATTCAGCCAAATAGCAAGCAATTGACTCCACAGACCAATGTTAGCCCACTCTTTTGTGAAGAAAGGAGGTCAGGTTTAAGTTCCTCTTCCATTAGCTATTTTATCAATTACTGAAATTGGCAAAGTTTCAAGAGGAGAAAGTCACTAACTTCATCCTAAAATAACAATTCAGTCAGTAGTTAGGACACACTTCTGACCTGAAAGTGCCTGTGAGTGCAATTTTTTCTCCAACTCAGAAGTGTGGTATGCTTTTAAAAGATCAACCACCTCAATGCTAAGTGCTCTAATTACTGAATATTTGGGCATCAATTAGAAGCATGTTCTAATTATTTTGGAAAGAAGACATATCTGTCTTATCTGCTTCCTTTCAGGGAACAGTCAACACTTCCCCAGTGCTGAAAGTAGATGCCCTTGAGGTGTAGGTTGTATGTGTATTACTGTTCCACCATATTTCCTTGAAGAAAGCCTTCTTTTGCTTGCTAATTTCTCTGAATCTCTCTCTTACTCATCTCCTACGCTCTGCATAGGAAGCCTTTCTTGGGGTAGAGAACAATCCTTTATAAAGTACCTATCAGTGGACATTTGCAATGGTTGATTGCTGCATCTAATTAGAAGTTTGGATCCTAAAAGGCAAAGCAATTCATTATGTCACTTTTGGCATCTTAGCTCACATTAGATAAAACATCAGTGTTTATGAGATGGACACCATTCCCCAGGACAGTAAGTTGCACAGACTGGGTAGTGAGTAACCTGCACACAGAGGAGAGGGCTACATAAAGTCATGACACTGGACTGCCGGTTTGATACCGAAGGGAACTCTAATCATAAATTCTGTTTAAAATTTCACCCAGACAGAAGTAAAGCACCCTGCTTAGGTTTTGCAGGATGTGCATCTACCTGTCCAGGCTTCAGAATTTGTTAGCAAAGTAGACATTTTTTCTTTTTTGAAACTAGAGGGAAATGAAATAAAGATTCTTCTACAATAAATAGAAAAGAGATGTGCTGCTGCTTCCCTAGTAGCACTATGGTTAGGTTTGCTGCCCAAAAAGATGGCAGCCTGTGTTCAGTTCTGCTGATTTGCTGCTCTGGCTGTGGTACTGCAACCTGCCTCTCTCAGAGACTGTTCTGAGACAAAACACTGGCTATACCTATAGGAACCATGTCACTATGTGGTCAGAATGGGGGAATTAAACATTTATTTTCCCACACAGGAGACAAGTGACTGTTTACCTTAGTGCCTGATAGAGCTGCCCACTGAACTGCCCAAGTAGCTGGTTACAGTAATTAGTACATGAGCTGGAACAGTGAAAGGTTTACACAGTCCTTGAAGTTGTCCAGTCTTCAGAAAACTGAAGATTCTTCTGAGGACACACACAAATACAAATTTTAAGACTAAATAACGAGCTAGGTATGGGCAACTCTGGGGCAAGGTGTTGGTCCAGTTTACTTTTCAGAACCTAGGAGACTGCCATTTGACTGGAAGAGGTAGGGCGGGTTTGTAGTGATTCTCAATTACCATACATTGGTTTGGTTTGCAAAGCAGTCTCAGTGTGTATGGGTTAGATTTCTTTTGAAGCAAAGAAAATTAGAAGCTCTGCTTACAGACTGTGCCAAACCTACTACAACCTGCAGTGGCAACAAAAGGATCTGAACTAATTAGTCCTTTGAAGAGCCTCAGACTACATATAAGGTAGTAACATTTGGTCCAAAATACCAAACTAAATCTAATCCATAGTAAAACACATTGATCACATACCTTAAATATAAGAATCTCAGCAACAGCTGCTTTGATCTACCAGTCTGCTCCTATTGTGCTGAATTACTTGCTAATACAAACAAAAATGCCCAAGTCACCTTTCTGCTGCCTAAAACCTTTAATGCATATAGCTGGAAGTCTGTGTGGATTTTGCCCTCAGTTATCACATATAATTTAGTTAGTGAAAACTTCCAATTTCCCTCTTATTTTTTTTTATTTTTTTTTTCCTGGAACAAATAAAATAACTTGTCAATAATTAAGTAGGAAGTGACAGTTTGGTAAATTATGCAAAGGGAAAATTGGAAATTAAGAACTGCAATAAAGCATATCTGAGGAATAAAAGAAACAAAGGCATGAAGAAAGTGTCACAAGTTAAGGAAAGATCAGTAATAACTAAGAGTAAATGGCCTAGAAAGGGATATTGGTAGTAATGAAGCAGGAGGAAAATATTATTTTGAAGCAATATTTTTTAGAAAGCCTAAAAAAATACAAATACCAGTTGATAGCACAGTTTGTTATCTAGACCACTCAGTGACTATTCTCTCAAGGCTATACCAACCTTTTCTCATTGCTGCTGAAATAGCCTGCGATTATCATGTTTTACCTCCCTCGCGTGGCATCAAAATTGTTCTCTATATTTTTGGGGAAATCTGGGCTAAAATAATTTCGTACTGTAAGAGGAGGCGTGACTAGAGCTACAGACTGAGAACCTAGTGCTTCAGCTTTCGTTTCTAGTGGTGTATCTCTAACCTTCAGAGAGACATAACTTTGGAGTAATTTTTTCTACTTACCTGAAAACTACCAGTAATCCATAACCATTACAGAGCATTAAGCACTTACAAGAATGGAGCACAAACATAAAAACGGCATATTCTGTAACCACACGGTGAAAGGAACAAATATTATTTGCATAGTAATGTGAGCAAAAAAGAATTGCAAATTAGGCCAGTCCAACACTGGTAAAGAAAAGCGAGAAATCCATAAATCCACATAGGGAATTGCTCCATTAGAGGTGGAAAAAAGTTAAAAAAAAGATAGGGTGCCTGAGGAGCTCAGCTGCTATTATGGACCAGGAGGAATAGGAGAATATATGTATGTATGTGTGTGTGTCCTATATAAGTGTGTATATATACTAAAAGTTATATGGTTAAGACACAGTGATTCTCTTCAGCTGATTAGACTACTGTCTTTATATACCTTAAAAGACAGCTGCAGGTTTTCCTTAACATCCAATAGGATATCATATTCTTCCTGTGGATCTAGAGCTGGATGAATTATTTTCAGAGTAGAATAAAAAATACATTGATGTTTTTACGTCAAAATATCTCTAGGGATTGTACAAATTTCAAGGAAAAAAATGAAGAAGTGAAAATGGTATATTTTTCAAGTTTCTATTCTGAAATTGCTTTCCACTGCAGTGTTTTTTTCACCATGCAAAATAACGAACTGTTTTGGTCTTATCATAATCTTCTAAATTTATCTACAGCTAGATTGGCCTACAAGCAGAATAACTGACTTAAAAAAATAACTTCTTAATCTGTAGAAACATCCAACTTATGTTTTTGTTCTTTTCATAATAAAAAACTGGCAAAACTGTAAAATTTTCCATAAACAAAATGATATTTTCATATGGTTGAGTGCTTCATTACTAACTGTGCAACAGACTCATAACATATTTTTCCCTGTGTACCTTAGGTGTTAAGGAAAACAGATTTTGCTCCTCAGTGATGAACAGTATGCATAATACGGTTGCAAAATCATTATTTGAGAAAGCGAGTTGTCTCCACAGCTAGTCTGTTTTGCCACATAACAAGATTGAAAGGAATATGGTGATGTGAAAGCTAATTAAATTCAGGCTTATTTGAAAGTCTCAAGATGATGTGGGTTGAAGCAACTTATTTTAATAACAGGTAGTCTCCCAATTTCAAGTTATACTTTAAAGAGTGGCATTTGTCTCTACATTTTGTAATCATGTAAATGTGAAACAAATGTGACTGCTGGTATCTTCTTTGGTTACCCACTGATGTAGTTAGGAGGTTTTGGACATCTACTTCTTTCTTTTTACTGAATTGAATTGACTCATTCGCAATGTAGTTTATAGGTACACCCGTATACTCACACACCAAACTCACATACCATTCTTATTTATTTCATTAATTACATGAAATTAAATTACTCTCAAGCACATGCCGGATATTAACAACTGTGTAAAAATTCCCAGCCCCAGATTTCATAGCTATGCTGTGGTTTACTCCAACATGCAATCAGTTTGGAATGCCTCCCCAACTACTGGTGCTATTTCTCATGTAAGGCTTAAACTTGTCTTGTCTGGAAAGATCTAAATACCAAATGTAATTATTGGTTTATGGTTTTGTTTTTTTTTTTTTGTTACAGTTGCTGTAACAGTATGGGTACTTTCAGCTGCTTGCACTTGCCTGCCCTAGGATACCTGTGGAATAAAGGTTCTTCATCTCAGTGGGACCTGAAGGACACATACTTCACTTACCTATGTGTATTTTAACTGTTGAAGTATTTTAAATGCTATTTTGCAAACTTCTCATTGCTTTCTCCTTTAATATTCTTTAGTTAGAATCTCAAATACTATCTGCTTGCTGCAAGCACGCACACGGGCCTGTGCTGGAGGTCCAGCAGGTCAGGAAGGCATGTACAGAGGATCCAGGCTCATCAAAGTCAAGACACAGGGAATTTTGGCTGTGTCCCCCAGGAAGCTTTACTGGGGAGGTAGCTCGTCATTCTTTTGCTCCCCACCAACGCTGCCCAGCAAGGGTGACTGGTAAATAGCTGTAGGGGAGATGTGGAGAATGTATAAGCAGTGAGTTTTGATTCCTTAACTAAATCCAACTCTTGCAACATTAATACCAATGCTAATACTTCACGTAGGACCCAATCTGTCTCTTAGTGTAGCTGGTTGAGGCAAATGTTGTTTGAGGCAAGCATTCTCACTTAAAACTCTCATAATTATTTCAAGTTCTAGAATTAGCAAGATGCTTATGCTCCAAAATGGCATATATGAATAATAGTCTTAAGCAATTAGTTTGTGAAAATCCTGTATTTTCAGCTTAAATAAATTGCTAAATTGGTATAGCCCTAGGTTGATAGTTTTGGCTCACAAATTTTATTCCAAACATAAAAATACAGGCAACAATAATCATAATTTGATTGCTTTCTAAGTGTAGTAGAATGTCCTTCCATTCCATTTAAATGCAATATTTACCAGTAGTGATCATAAAATATTTTAAAATTCAAGTTCTTAATTTTTAAAGTTTGTGATTTTCCACTTTTCAAAATTAAATTAAGTTCTCCTGTTACTAACCCATACTAATGCTAAGTTCAAAGCATGAATTATTTCTACTGAAAAATAACTTTGATGGAGAATTCCAGATCAAGTTCTATTGTCAGTTCTACTGTCTCCCTCTAAAGCTAAGAACTCCACTGCCTTGCCAAATAGAAAGCTCTCAATTCTGATAGTCAGTTTACTTGTCACATGAGTAACTTGGTGTACACAGTCAGTCAATTTATTGGAACACACATATTCCTAAAGCTCTACAGTTACATAAACAATTTCAGGATTGATGCCTTTATTCAGCACACTTAATTTTATGAAAGGTGTTTCTTCTTTTGTAGTTTAAGCCACTGAAGAAACTTCCCTGAAATCCTATTGTCAGAATACACAGTTCCATTGAAATCACAATGTTCCATGAAATTGAACTGATTTTGCTAAAGTATTGGTTTCAAAACAAAAAAAAATCCTCAAAAAATAAATATTTAAATTGCTTCTTATACACTGGGATATGTATTACAATATTGAACATTTCAGTCTATCCAGAATGATTTGGGGAAGAAACTTTGGTTTTGAAGACTTCTAGATTTGTGTCATTCATTTCAAAAGAAGACATTTGTAATTGTCACGCTGATAAGCAGAGAAAACTGTTTTTGTTGCTTTCTGAGCCTGCTTCGCCCCATGGTACCTGGCATAGTCTACTTGCCACCTGCATCCATCTGTCCTTGGCTAGTAGTCTGCTCTGGGTACTGCTGTTGATACCTGACTTCCTAAGATGTGGTGACTCATCTGAAGAAAGTCTTTGAATGTATACAGGAATACTGCTTAATAATTCAGAGTCTATTTTAGAATATTTTGAACTCCTACCCAGAGCCTCCATCTGGGGTGAAAAAAATAGGTGAAAAAAAAAGCTGCAGGAGGAACTGTAAGGAAATGTAAAGACAAAAATTCAAACCAGATGCTTAGTGATTAAGTACAGGCAGAGTTCACTTTTCTAGCTTGAATTGTAGTTCAAATCTGGAAAAAAGACACCATGTATTAAATTCCAACTAGATTTAGGCTTTTTAGCATTAATTATTTTCTTAAAGAATATTTAAGCGTTACTCACTCTTAGCCATTAAAACAAACTAATCAACAGTCAAATATAAGCATTATATGAAATTTGATGCTTTTTTTTTCTTTTGCTAATTACAAAGAAGTCTACATCTGTCATTTGTTCAGAATTTTAATTTGGGCATTTTAATACGCAAATGATGATTAATGTTTTAATGCTTGCTACGTGCTTTGTGATGGAAGTTGATATAAAAAGAAAATATTTTCTAGGATTTATTAGGTAAATAAAACACTAATAAAGATGCTAGATAAATGCAAAATTCAAAGATTAAATCCTGTCAACACACAAACATAAGAAGTAATTTTGAAAGAAGAGTATGTTTAAGTCATCGTGTCTTTCAAAGATTAGACCTTATAGATCTCTTCCTCCATTCCATTCCCACAGAATGGGAAAACAGACTTTCTTGTGGTTTCAGTTCTAACACACTTTCTCAGTTTGAAATTGCTGTAATTGATGTCCTGGATAAACTAGAAGAAAAAGTCTGCAGAAAAAAAAACAAGAGACCTTAGAACACCTGGATTATCATTTAAATATTCACTTTTGGTGTGCAATTGGTGGCTTCACTTAGTTCAATAGCTTTCTTTACATAGTAGGTTTAGATTGCAGTATAAAACAATTACACTGGTTTCAAGTGGTTTTTTTTTTCCAAAAGATTAGTAAGCTTAATTCATACAAAATAAACCATTATATAGAGAGATCCACTCTAAATAATATTTTTATTTTATATTTAATTTGTTTTCTGAAATTTTCTGATGCTGAATAACAGTCATTAGGGGGGAAAACCCAACATGCTAAACATTAGTACTGGAGTGGCTTATTTTAGCCAAGTTTGAGATTGCGTGGTTAAATCATTGGCTACTGTCAGATAAAAAAATTTAGCATTATGTGGTAATGAATTATAAACAACTATATGGCTGTTTGCTCATGGATTATATACATATTTCAGAATCAAATGGATGACAACATAGAATTAACAGACTCTATACCAAATTGAAAAAAAAAATGAGAAAAAAAAAAAAAAAGAGAAAAAAACTGTAATTTTAAAAAAAAAAAAAAAAAAAATTGCGTGCTACAAATTCATTTTTTCTCTGCACCAGTTGGTGAAATACAAATATAAGTATTTCCAGTAAGGTATGCTTGAAGAACTAAATGTCTCAGGAGATTGGTAATCACATTTTTGGAGCCTTTCACTTCTAGTTCACTGATTCAAATACAGACAACATGCAGTAGTGATGGAAAATCATTGTGATTTAAAAGCTGGCTTGTGGCCTTTGTGAAACGAACTGGGCATTTCCTTCCATTTCTTAGAGGATCTTGAAAATGTACTCAGCAATTTCAAAAGCACCAGCACTGAGAATTCTGAGACCCTCACAGGGTCTGTTCAGGTCCCCATGGGGCCACAGCCAGGGCTGGTTTCTCTAAAGATGACAGAGGCTGAGGATAACAAATAAAATCCCATCTTAGGCAAATTTCCTCCATATGTTTGGCTTCTGGAGCAAAGAGGTCCTTATCCACCTGGAAGATCTCGATATGTGAAGGTTTTCTTCATTTCAAGTGCCCAGCCAAGCCAGCCTGAAATGGCAGCTCAGTGTGGGGTCACCATATTGCACTGATGCTCTCTATGCCTCACAGATGCTGGGTAAAAACAGAGTTCATTTTCCATTTTTCTTAATCTCATACTTTTCATTAGCATTAAATATATTCAATCTAGAAGAAAAAACAGCAGAAAGACTCCATAGAAGTCACTATGATTTTGAGAGAGAAATTGCATTAGCATCATTTTTTTTTACACAGAGGTACTTACCTAGGTATGAACAGTTAATAAACTGTCCTTTGTCAAAATCATACCTTCCACATTCTAGAAAACCTACCTGATGATAGCTTTTCTAATTAGCTACAAATTATCTGTGTTTCCCAGTGAACGCTTTACGTTGTCTCCTTTTAGGATTTAATTTCCTTTACATTGGGGATTTCTCTTTCACAAGAGGTGTTTCTCTTTTAAGAAAATGCACTCATCATTTTTTTCTGATCATTTAATAACTTGTATTAGGAGTTTCTCCAGAAAAGTAAAGAGAGAAAGAAAAGTCTATCTTCATTAGACACTGGGAAAATTAAAACATTGGGATGCCATGTCAGCTATATACATTGTCTTCTATGATGTCACATTTGATTTTCTTTTTTTATGACTTTGACAGCATCATATTAAAAAAATGATTGCACAACGACAGAATTGGCTTTGAATTATTCAGCTTATGAGTGCACTCTTACAGGCAGACTGCTTTGTTTTTCCTGACATTGAAAAAAAATGTAAAAGGAAAGGGAAAATGATTGCTAATAACTAATTAATAACTCAAGCTTGGCAAAGGTAACTTCGTTTAAATAGAATATCACACAAATTAAAACCAAATTAAACGTAATATGCAATGTATTTCAAAAGTCACTTGAAAAATAATTCTCAGGGTGACATTTTGGCCTCAGTAAAATTGATGGCAAGACTCCAATTCGGTGGAGCCAGGACTTCCTCCTAAAAGAAGAAAATCCCTACATTTCCAGCCTGAGTTTAGGAACTATCTGTCAGAATTCTTGTGGTACTTAACTAAATTAACTTTACCCATCCATTCTCTTAGAATACACTCCAGCCATTAATACTTACTGAGATCAATGGGGCTTTTTCCATTTGACTGACACGGGATTCAGAACTTTAAAGTTGGAACCTCTTGGGTAATTTCTACAAGTCTTTCAGGGTTTATATTGTGTATTTTCCTACCATGACTGGGTTTTGTCAGCTTTCAATTTTTGCTCCATTTTAGCTCTGTCTAGTGTTAAATAAGTGCAATCTGTTGGTTCATTTGTATAAAATAAGTTCAGCTATAACCTTTTTCAGAGTGTCCAAATTTGTCTTTTCTTCATTACAATATAAGGTTATTTTTAAATCACTAAGGATATTTTTAAATCACTGAAGTTGGAAACATCTGCTCTACAGCTTGATTAAATTCAGCTAGTCATTTCATAAAGAACTATAAACCCAATAATGCCATTTTAACATGCTACTCCTACCACCTAAAATGAAATTTTAGTGGTATCAGATATGAAAATATCATTCAAAATCAAACCCTTTTCCCAATAAATGTAACTATTATTTAAAAGTTTGGTTTCACTGAAACTGTGCCTCACTGTATGTACATTATTCTTTCTCAGAAGAATTATCTCAGCTGAGCCGTCTGGACAGGTAAGAACAATGGTCTTGAGTACAGCTCAGAGACGTAAAGTGTAGAATATTCTATATGAGACATGAAATAAATCCTTCCAGCCATGGCAACAGCAAAAAATACAAATGATCTTTTCACATTTTGGTTCCTCAAAAATGGTTAGCAGAGATGTCTTTGAATCTCATCACAACAGTGCCTAGGGAGAATCTCATCTGATTTAGCTGGGTTCAGAATCATGACCGCAGTTATGCCAAGACATGTGCCAGTATTCCCTCAGAAATATCTGATGTTTAATCAGGAGCTTATTTTGTTATTAAAAATATATATTTTGCTGCTCTTCATCTCTCTTCCAACATCTATTTCAGTTTGAAGATGACAAGAGCGCTGTTTTCATTACAAGCTATAAAAATTAGTTACAGACCACTTGCACTACATTATTTTACTTCATCTATTTAACCTGAGTCTAGCCTCTTTCAACACATGAATCACCTTAGCATTTTTTCATTCTTAAACAGTTACACACTCGCCTTCCTTTCTCACTGATAAGTCAAACTTACTACAAAATGTACAATTGGAAACAAGGTATCACAATTCAATAACATTTTATCCTGCAATATCAATATTAGTGTGCAAACATTATGCCGGAAATAAAAATGCAGGAGCTTCAAGGACAGAATCCTTCTGCCCTTATTATTTACTTCTTACCCTCTACTCAAGTAAAGTCCAGTTGAAGACTACAGATGGTACCTACACAAGTACAAACTGCAAAGTAATACAGCTCTCTACCAATTTAATGTGTTTTTAAAATCCTCCCTCATCAAAGACTTCATGGTTTAAATACTGGTTCAATAGAACAGCAGTAACTAAACTGAAATGAGAATCATTTTCCTTCCCAACTACTTGTGGTTTGGCCGACAACAGGCTGACCATTACAGATGATAAACTCATGTCTGTAACCTCTAAATCTTATTGATTCAGGGTGCCACCAGCCGTGGCTGTTAAGATGTGATGAAACCTTTCCGATCAGACTCATGCAGATTCCCCTTCCTATTGCAAGAAGAAAAGTCATTATCCTGCAAATACAGGAAAACCAAACCTACACAGTTACGAGCTTTTCATTCTGCAAATGTTGCCCTTTCCTTGTACGTAGAACAGCATGAATCCCTTTACCCAGCACGATGCAGGACCAAGAAACCCTCTGTGAGAAAGGCTACTATGAAAAAGTGAAAAACAAAAAAAAACCCCAATGCAAACCCAAGCAAAAACTCCACCAAAATTTAACAAAATCAGGAATTGTGGAAAAAAAAAAAAAAAAAATGTTTTCCACCAGCCTCCATCAGTTTTAAGTGTTATCACAGCACCAGCTTCTGGAGAAGTGAGTGAAGATTTAGTGTGAATTTTCTGTGCATACTTGTTGGCTACTTGGCAAAGAGGCAAAAGGTTATTGCTTTATTTTTGTTTTGTTTTTCTTTTTTGATTTTCCCAAGGTGGTTTCCAGGTCTTTAACACTGCTCTGAGCCAGAGATGATAAATAAAAGAAGGCAGAAGTGCTGCTGCCATAACAACCCTTCTACAGGGAACTATTGGGATACGGATAGTTACTACACTACCTACAACCAGCCGTGTGCATCACGACACATAAAAACCACAAAACGCTCTATCGGTCACAGCACCCATCATTTGCGGGCTCTGGGCAGCCAAAGTAAAACAAGCACGGACTCTTCCCCTCACCCCCAAGCTTCATTTCTTTCACTGTTTGTTGGGGGGAGGCTCAAAAAAAGTCCATCCGGGAGCCGAGTCCCGCCCGGAGCCGCCCCCCGTGGCCCGCGGGAATGGCCGCGCTCCGCTGCCCCCGGGGCCCCGACAGGGTAGACGGGCATCCTCCGCCGCCTCTCGGGTGGTACTCGGGGGAAGCAGCCGGGCCCACCCCGCATACAAATGCTCCCTTCCAAAAGTTAAAGCGCTGCCCCCTCCTTCCCCGAGCCTTCCCGGGAGGGGGGCGCTGAGGACGGCTGCGAGGAGATGGGGTCGGAGGAGTCCTGGCCCCGGCTGGGCTCGAGGCTGCCGGGGTGCAAATGTGCGCGGCTGTGCGTGTGCGAGACCCCCGCGGGAACGGGCAGTGGGGAGGGAGCCGCTTCCCCCGCAGCCCCAGGACCGTGGGGACACCCCGGCTGCCCGCGGATCTTCCGTGACTGCGGGGGGTGGAGGGTAGCAAGTCTGGTCCGGGACTCCCGTCCTTTGCCCCGGGGCGCGACAAGGGTGAGAGCGCGGCCTCCCCCCGCTCATTCGCGGGGCCGCACTGGGATGGGAGGCGCGGGGGAAGGAAGAGAGGGGTGCACGGCAGGTGCTTTTGGAGGGAGGGGAAGCAGGGCCCGGTGACTCACCCGTCCGAGGAGAGGGCTGCGGGTAGCGCGGCGGCGGCGCTGCCCCCGGGGCGCGGGGGGCGGCGGGGCAGGAGCAGCAGCGGGC
>JASSUY010033005.1:0-36731 GCA_032466535.1 Forpus xanthops
GGAGGAGGGGAAGCTGGGAGGAAGCAGAGACAGGACACCTGACCCAAACTAGCCAAAGAGGTATTCCATACCACAGCTTGTCAGGCCCACTGTATAAACTGGGGGCAGTTACCAGGAAGGGCTAGATCACACTGCTAGAGTTGGGCTGGGTATCAGTCAGCAGGTAGTGAGGGGTTGTATTGTCTTCCCTTGTTATTTCCCTTATCATTATTATTATTGATGGTAGTGGTTTGTTTTATACCTTAGTTATTGGACTGTTCTTATCTCAAGTCGTGGGAATTACATTCTTTCAATTCTCCTCCCCATCCCTCTGGGAGCAGAGGGAAGAAGGAGGGGAGTGAAAGAGTAGCTGTGTGGTTCTGAGTTACTGGCTGGGTTTAAACCACAACAGCATTTTATACTGATGAATTACGGTGGTAAGCTGAGCTTTGCAGACACAGAGGATGAATCTCTTCATTAATACTGCCATGACACAAGTTTTATGACATTGCCTTACAATTAGTGACTAGGAGAATTTAAACTTGGGTCACTCAATTGCACTGTAATAGGACAAATGAGAACTGGCAGAACTGTAAAGAAGCATCATCAAAGGAAAATGCCTGGTAAATGTGTGTTTGATTGTTTTTCAGTATCAAAAACAAAGCAAAATCATACAGAGCTCTATCATTTAAGACAGCTTAGTGCAGTGATTATTTTGGCTAGGATGAACTTAGAGTGTAGATCAGGTTTTCCAGGTGAGGTAACATTTTTTAGCATTTGAAGTGATAAATGAAGAAAACCCATGAATTTTTGTGCCCACAAGCTCCCTTTAAAGCCTGCAATAAGAGTAGTCTACAACAAAACTAGATACAGGCAGACTACAAGTGCCTTGAATTTGCCTTTTTTATGCCATTTAGTTGAAGTACTGAGAGAGTGAGACAGATGTGATCTATGGAAGGGAGAGAAAGTTTAACTGACAGTCAGAAAAGCCCTTAGCCAAATAGCATAGGTAGAGAGCAGAAAAGGCAATTTCATCAGGGCAAAAATCAAGTGGTTAAGGGAGAAAAAGCTTGAGGAAGATTTAAAATGTGGCATGAAATACTGATGTTCAGTAGATCCTAGTCTAAAGATGAGGAAATCTTAAGATCCAGTACAGCTGTTAATTATTAGGATGCATGGAATTATTCTCAAGCAGCAACATTTTTAATTCCTCTATGCCATCAACAATCATACATAATGGATATTTCCAGCATCTTTACACTCAGTAATGACAACTAGAGCTTCTGAATAAAGCTGAAAAAAAAAGGGAATTTGATATTTTTAATTGCATAAGTCTCATATAAGGGAGATTTGTTCAAGGACTTGATGCATTGCTTCAGTGCGTAACAGCCTTTCTTATGTTATCAAGCTAACTAGAATAACTTAGAGTGCAAAGCACTGAAAATGTATCTGGGGAGCAGAAATTGTGTGTCAGCAGTTACTGCTTCAAACATATGGAGAATGAGAAGGGAGAAAGAAGAAAAAGATTGACCTAGCCTTACCTGGGGGTTGGATAGCCATTAGGAGATCCAGACTACACCGAGTCCTGCACTTGTGTGTGCCCTAGGCTACATATCTAGGGCTGCATATCCAATGTGAGAGTAATCTATGGTACTGCGTAATGTGGCTGAGCACCTGCCCAGCAGTAACCTGCTCAGCCATTTGTGTAAGAGGCCTTGTTCGGGATGTGTAGGGACCATGCAGCGCAGTTTTGCTCTGCTAAGTGTGTCTTTTGGTGTGACATTTCTGTATTTTTCTGAGTATGAAAGGAAAGCAAAATGGGGCCATTTGCAGAGGTTCTGCAGCTTGGCTTTCTCTCTCCATTGCCTGTGTGGGAAGTTGAGAGGAGGTTCCTCAAGTGGAGTGAGGCAACAGCTGCACGCAAGGATATGAAAGATATCTCATCAAAATCACCCTTTTACTGCCAGATGGCGGTTTTATAAAAGATTGCTGGTAGCTAGAGTCTTATGCAGGAAGACAGGTTAAATTATTACAGTGTTCTTCAGGGCCTCCTGGGCAATGAATCTGTGAAAAAGTGAAGTTAGTTGTTGCTTTCTCCACAGAGGAATTCATCACAGTAGCCAAATTAATGACTGCTTTTCAAAAGTTTCTCCTGCAATCTGAAGGACTGATTTGCTGTTTGTTAACTGTGACAGTTCTAAGCTTCAGCCAGGTGAGTATATTGCTGTCTTGTTTTGTGTGTTTAATGCCTGAATACTGACTTCCTAACCTTGATGCTGTTCATTGCTTTACTTTCTTTTTCCACTGGGTTTGATGATGATGTTGTAACAATTTACACAGCTTAGAGTCTTTTATTAATTTCCCTTTCAGCTATGACAGAGGGAGTTCCCTCTGCTCCTTTGAATGGGCACGCTTGCAAATTGACCTTGTGGTGGGAGTAGTTAGGCTGTGGTGTGTTGTTGGTATTTTAGGCCATGCAATCTTCATTTGAAGATGTAGTGTAGGGCTCACTACAGCACTAGGGAAGCGGGAATGAAGCAAACAGGTCAGAGAAGTGGCTGCAAATGAGCATGTAAAGTCCCAACTGGAGGGCATAGTGCCAACTAGCTGACTTGCTTTGCTGTCAGTGTTAGGTGATTATTAAACCCTGAGCTGGGTTTAGGCAACATAGATTATTGTCAGCACTATTCTTATCTGGGGTTATCAGTTATTTTTTCCTCTATGTTCTTCTGTCACCTGTCATGGGCTGAGAGCTGTGGAACAAGTCAGAAGCCTGGCAGGGCAGGGGCTGATTGCAAAATGCAATGAGTTAAATTAATCCTTCAGGAAACTTTGCTGAATAGAAGGGTGTTGGTTGTGTTCCCTGGCACATCTGAAAAATGCATTAGTAGAATAAATACAGTGGCATGAATGACAATGAATATGCAGGGGTTTTCATTCTGACACTACTTTTTACCAGAGAATATCAAGATTTCTAACTCAATTATCAGCCTTATAATCAACTGTTGCTGCTGAGGCATCTGAATAATCAGCATTGTCCTCAAGTCTGACTTGTCCAGGACAGATGAAAATCCCTAGACTTCAACAAATGAGACAACTCCTTCAGAGTCAGCGGGCCAGCTCTGCACCCTACCCACATTCGGGAGGAAATAAAAGACCCAACAAACAACAGAGGGAGAAGCTGTAATTAAGGACATATTCAAGGGAATCAAAACACAAATAAGTAAACATGCCAATATTTTCATTCATTGCTGCCCTGGTTAGAAACCCAGGATAATTGTCTGTGGCATGCAAGACCCCCCAAGCTTCTGCTCAGCTCAGCCATGTCCCCAGCCTAATTAATTGTTCACAGGTGCAGATGGGCACATTAATTGCACTGATGTATCACTTCTGACCAGTCCCTGCCATGCCTACATAAGGGGAACAATGCAGTTTGTGCAGTTTTTTTTCAGTGGCCCTATGAGGAGAGTGGATAAATCATGAAGGCCCAGTTCTGCCACCTCTATTCTCATAATGCCTTGTAAGGAGAGGTGCTTGAAATGTAGGGGCTAATGGTGAGTAAAACACTCTCAGCATGAGTCAATATTACTGAACAGTAGATTAGCACACTGTGCCAAACACTTATCGAAAATTAAGTGTTTCTCTCTACTTACACCCTGAGATTCTTGTCTCCAATTATGGGTTGTTGGTTTTTGTTGTTTGCTTTTTTCTTTGTTCTGTGTGTATTCAAATATCGATGGGAGAAGTCTACACAGGGACCATGGGATGTATATGGTCTGAATAGCTTAGTAAAATAAAAGCAGTTGGGTGGAGTTCAGTTGTTAAATCTTAAGACTATACTTAACCTACTATTGTCTTCAGCCGGGTTTGAAGTACAAATATACCTAGGCAAGAAAACAAGTTTACAAGGGCTTAGTTAGATGTTCCCTGTCCAGGAAGTGCTTAAATAAGCAAAACATACTCTGAAACAAGGCGAGATTTCCCCTGGAATATGTTAAAAGGAAGGGAACTTGTTGAAATCAAACCAGTTGGATGCTGTTAAATTAATGCTGATCCCCTTTGGTGTGAGGTTGCTGAAGGCTGCCTACAGGCAGACACCCAGTCCCAAGACAGAGGTGAGCAACAGACCTGTGGCACCCCAGGAGGACCACATCCTCTTGTGTTACAGCTGGTTTTGCTGGGGCAGCAGCTGCTGACATGGCTGCTCTAGCTTCATCTCTTTCCGTAGATGAAAACACACATTGTTCAGACCCCTGCAAGCCTTACCCTGTCTCACAGTTCCCCTGACAGCCGTGCTTTGGCTACTGTCTTTGATGTGCTATTCCCTGGGTCCATTTTGGTGTCAGTTTGAGAATGACCTCCCTTCCTAGTCCCCAGTTTCTTTAGGTGTGGGTCCCTGTGCCTCTCCCTGGCCTCCTGCCGTGCCATGCGAGGGAGGCTCTTGTTTATCTTTCCTCCCAGAACTGGAAAGTTCTACATCTGCCAGAAGTGTGTCTGTACAAAAGGAACAGTGGTGGAGTGTTTGGCATGCTGTAGCCAAGGCACAGGGAGGTGCAGTTGCCCTTATGTCAGGATTCTGTCCTTGCCCTGTTCCTCAACAGGAGTCTGATAAAGTAGGGAATTGGGCTGTGGCTGTTTTCCTATTTGACCAACAGCTGCCCTAAAAAAATGAATACTTTGCCAATGTCAAGTGCCAGTTCTGAAGGGAGGATGAAGACTCTACCTTCATCTGCTGACTTGTTCGTTTGGAGAATGGGAGGGAAATTCATTAGTGTATGCAGGCACCTGAACACAGTAGAGAAGCTAATAGTAGCACTGCTTTTTGACCTCACTGACAAACACATGGCATTTTTTCAGTGCTTGTAGGCAGAGTACTGAATGAAGCAGCTTGCTGCTGGTGCCAAGCTCCCTCCAAGATGCCTGATGATCATTCCCTGATTATTCCATCACATATGGTAATCAGCAAAACTGAGGGCAGCAAGAAAATTTCTCTCCAGGTTCAGCATGGTGCTGGTGTTCCATCTTTACATGGGCAGAGAGGCTCAGCTGTTGGGTCACCTGCATACATCTGCAAAACAGGCCCAGAGAGCCATCATGTGGAGAGGATATCTCTTGCCTGCTTTCTGCAGGTGCTCCATAGTTTGTCTTTTAGAGGACACATTCATACCTCTAGCATCCAGAAAGTTGGATAGTGTTGGGAGTGAGGCTAGATGTTCTAATGATCCCTGCTATCTTCAGTTCTACAATGCTGTATCTTTTGAGATGTAGCATAAGTACTTCTGAAAGCCTAAAAGAAAAAGAAAACACTACCCTACTAAACCTCTTGATTGCACCTTTGTGCCAAAATTATCTCAAAACACCTTTTTAAAAGTATGCTCAGGTCTTGTGTTCAGATGAAGGCTCTGACCTTGATCACTTGAGAATACATGGCTGAATTCAAAATGAAAAGCTTAGAACTTGTTTAAAAAATTGCCATGCATTATTTAATGCAGAAAGACATTTTAGACAATGGTTTATATGAAAACTGCTACAAAATGAAATTGTATGTTAATGTATCAAACCCAAATCCATGTATTAATGTAATTGAAACAACCCTTTCATTGCTTTGGAAATAATTTAGTAGTTAAGTTCAAAGGCAAGCAAAAGGAAAAATTTCTGACCAACATGGTTTTATCTTTTACTTTGGTAATGAAGGTTTTGGTGATAATGAACTATTCCTCTTTCAAGCCTGTATGGTTTTAATCAAACAGCAGATATGATGGAGGTATCATGTCAGAATAGGGTAAGTTTGATAATAATTATTATTCCTTGAAAATATTTGTGTGAAATTAAAAATGCAGAGTCCAGTTTTCCTTCACATTCTCCAAAATCTATGTGTAAATTCAGAAATAGTGCAAGCTGAAGCTTGTTTTCTAAGTTATGTACATATAAGCACATACAAGTGTGTGTGCATATATATGTGTGTGTTTAATGATACATAAGTTGAAAAATTTCACATGGCATTCCCTGAGAAACCTCGGGGGCACAGAATGTTTTTGTCAGTTTGGAAAAAAACTCATAGGGAAAAGCTTGCAAAAACCTTTCATCTAAAATAATAATAAGGTTTGAGATTTTACTCTTCAATGCAACTCACCTCGACATGGAACCTTTCAGTTTTGTGAGGAGTTTTCTCTCTCTGCTCTTTCACTCTTTCATGCTGGTACACATATGGATATTCCTTCTCAAATGATGTGACTCCAAACTACTACATACCAGTACTCTAACGTTTAAAACAAAAACCTCTCTCTTTCATATTGCATATAATTTGAGGTGAATGTCCTATGCAAATCAATCTGTATTATACACTGCTGTAATATATGCATGTGAAAACTGAGAGTATGCTTTGCAGCAAAGCTGGATGTACATTATGGTAGGCCACATGTTGGTTGAGAATACACTGGAGTACTAACAGACATCCTTTTTTCTCAGCAGCTGTCAGAGGTATGTGAAAGCCGGAAGTATGTTGAACTGTGGATCAGTGGAGATCATACGAATATGGTTTCTTCTTGCTGAATGATTTTTATTTGCATTTTTTTTACAATTAAAAGTTAGAAAAAAACATTTGTTGCCACTGCACTGTTAATATTGTTAATTTTCCTATTACTACTTTGAGTAAGTGCTTGAGGGAAGCAAGCACAAATGGACACTCCTGAGCTCATTACCAAGTTAACAGATCAACCTGTGGTAGTTTCCGATGTGTTTTCACTGCTAGCTGAATGCAAGTGAGACCTGGCCATTTCTGGTTGTTCTGTTCCTTTTTTGCTGCAACACTACCTGGATTTTTTTTCAAGCTTCTCTGTAGTGTATCTGCTGCTAGAGCACCACATTTTCACACTTAGAGTTCATAACCCCTCAAGAACACTGTAAACACTGCAGAGGAAAATTTGTATGCCCAGGTAAGCTGCTGGATCCTGAAAATGGAAAAAATGTTCTGTGAGAAACCATGTTAGGGTCTTCCCAGATAAAAGGAATTAGGCTACTAGGGCTTGGAGGCGGGGAGATTGCTGGGAAAAGGGCACTGTAGTAAATATGCCTTGCATTACGCATGTGTTCATGTAACCTAAAATGAACTGCTAGGATTTCTGGCAGTATAGTAAGTTATGTCATCTTTTATTATTCTGTCTGTGGGTTGTTCACTTTTTCCCCCTTACCTGCAGTGCAACTGTTAATTTTTCTATGCTTAGGTTGGCATCTCATGCGGGAGAAGAAAAGACACAATTTCCAGGGTAATCCTGCCCATGGTGTTTTGACATTCAGACAAAAAACCAGCCCTGGTCCAGACTGAAAAAAACCCATAAGATGGAGTGTGGCCTTCCTTCCACTGACATTTCCCAGAACAGAGACTGCCAACTAGAAAAATGCTATCCAGCTGTGTTTCTTCCTTGGAAGGGTTTGGGCAAAGTCCTGAAAGCACCCATGGCTGTTTGTTGGAAGTGAATGAACATGCATCTTCTCCAAAGCACTGCTGCCCTTCGGGGCTCATTTGGGCTCTGCTTGCAGCCTTTATGGTTTTGCTCCTGCCACCTAGAGCTGCACAGCTGTTTTTCAGTCACAAGCACCTGGGCTCTGCTCCCTTTGTATTTGCACAGAGGAGCTGTGCTTCTGGCCCATCCAAAAAGCTTGAAGATTGGATAACACCTCTCATTCCTTACTTGTAAATCATCCAGGAGAGAGAGTGTTTATCTCCAGATTTAAGAACTATTCTTATTACAGTGTCTGCAGATCAGACTGATATCAAAAATTAGTTGGGTGTAGAAAAAAAAGTCACAACTCTGGCATTTCAAAGCAGCAGAGAAGCTGCTACCTGGAAACCATCAGGGATGTGTACCTTTCTTTCTCATTTTGAGTCAAAGGGCAGTTACTGTCCAATTAGTTGACTTTCTGTGTATTGATTTTATGACCTTTCAACCACTGTCTGTCAATCTTCTACACTGACAGCTTTATATGGGTCAGTTGTATGGCCAGAACTCGCAAGCTATTTATATCTTTGTTTTTTTCAGAGTGAGATGGGTTCACAAAATCCTTAGGGCCAGATAATGATATCATTTCTCACCTCCAGCAGCACTGTACTTTACAGGTCAAATCAATGCAGCTGCTCAGAGAATGGGAAGAACGCAGGCCACGGAACTATCCTTCAATGTCCATTTCTGCTCTTAGTGAAGTTACGGGAAATTCCTCCAGAATGAGAGTGGCTACCTGTGTACACAGATTTGTTCATGTGCTCATCTACTATAACCTGTCTGTATGACACTTCTGTTGAATTCTGCACCTAAAAATAGCTTTCTTGGCAGAAATAAGAGGTTTGCTTTTTCATGTTTGTTCCTTTATCCCTGACTGATTTTTTCTGTCTGTCAGCAGCAACAAAACCTCATTGTTTTGGTACTCTGACTAGGATGTGTTAAATGGATCCTATTTTCAGAAACTTCTAAGCCTCCAAACCCTTGAGATGTCTGCCCATTAGAGGGTTTCACCTTGGCTAGCCCAAAATAGTTTCAGTTATACCCTCTCCCTGTAATAATATTGGCCTTAGGCATAGTTTCCTGCAACTCAGCAATATAAGCCCACCTAATAAATGATTGCTGGGGAGAAGAGATAGTAGATTGCTCTTTAGATATTCATCTTTGCTTTTTGTAGAAAATAAAGCCACTTCTTTGCCAAGTGATTTCTCACTTTTGTCATTCTCATCCTGCTGACCATCCATCCTCCATTCACCAGGCTCTCAGCCTCATTTTTCATACCCACTTCTCCATTTGTTGACACCTCAGGCTCCTCCCCATTGCTCTTCCTCACCAACAAACTCATTTGCATTCCATGTTCAAAGCTCACAACATGATTCATTGAAGGGAAGAATAGTTTTGCTTTGCACTGTGTGTCTGAGACTGACCTGGAGGATGACATTACAAATGAGCTCTTATATCTGGATTACTTTGTCCTGCTTAGCAAAGTCAGTAGAAAATGAGAAAGACCACTTGGACTTGAGGGGGTTCAGCTGCTTCTCCAGACTCTCACTTCTCACTGATCTTATGTCTTTTTTCCCCCTTCTGTTGTATGGCATGTGCCAGTTTTAGTTTTTAGGCTCATGAGGGGGGTGTTTGAAAAGGACATTTTGCTACAGACAACTTTCACACAGAAACGCCCCCAAGAGAACAGAGGTGGTATTCATGTATGAAAAGAGGATGAGCTAGACATGGAGAAATGTGGCAAACCATGAGAATGCTGCCACTCAAATTTTTCTGATTCAAGAGGTTTCAGGCTATGCTTTATTCAGATAATTAAAATTAATGTGAAAATATCACCCCGGTGTGCTGTTTTTCCATTTTTCTTTTACTCATTTTCTTTTAATTTCAGTCATATTCTGTATCCATACAGTTGAGGCCTCAGTCAAGCCCATTGCTGCTGATGTCAACATCAGCATTTATAGGGCTGCAAAATACTACTGTGAGGGCTAAGACCTTATTTTGAAACATGATGAGTATTATGTGTGATATCACAATAGAGACTATAAAGTTCTTTATTACATGCAGTAGTTACAGCTGTCATGCAGAGCATTCCAGCTTGTAGCATAAAAATACCTTTTTTTTCTTTTTTTTCAGTGTAATATTCAGGAAAATGAGTTTGAATTTGAAGTCTAGAAGAAAACTGTCCTCAAGTGTGATCGGAAAGTGTTGTGAGCTTTCTGAGCACCTGGCACAGTTCACTGATAGGAGTGTAAGTCCAGAATAACACAATTGGCTGATAAAGAACGAAGCTTGTTCTGTTATAGCAAAAAATGAAAGATGTGAAAGTGCCTAACCAACACAGGTGCCAAACTTGTGATGTCTTAGCACTGTTGAAAATTGGGAGTTTTTTCTGGTTTGAGTAAGTTATAGATTATATATAATCAGGCTTTGGTGGAATAGAGTAGAGTACCAGTCTCCAAAGCCTCATTGAAATTCAGAAACTAAAATATCTTTCAAAGTAGGTGAGGGAGGAGGAGGAGGAGGATATAAAGGAAACAGGAGCTGTTTTTACTTTAGGAGTGGTGAAATACAGATAATACTCATGACTAATTTACTGATTAGGTATTAGTTTGTGACCTATGCCAAGTCTGGCCACAGTGAGATTGTTAGTCTTCTGGTGTCCATTTCAAAAGGATTTTGGAAAACTAAGGAGGAAGTGAGAATGGCTGCTTTTAGAGGGCTTGGGAATCTGGTGTTGAAACAAGACTTAAGTATCTCAGTTTCTTTTATCAGCAATGAGAATCAAGAAGTGACAGGTTTACAGTGCAGAAGTTCCTTTAAAGAGGGGGTGTAATGAGGTCTAGACATGTGTGTGACATGATCTTGTAGCTTGAAGTTAAAATTACACTAGTGGAGACAGCAAATAAAGCGCAGAATTTGAACTAGGACTTCTGCATAACAACCTAATTAAACCCTCACAGACTTTTTCCCCCATCCTCCTGGTATTCATGTCACCTTTTTGAGTGTATTTTTTTGTAGAAAATAAAAGGTACAAGATACTTTTTCCAGTACAAGACTAGGTAGGCGAGCGTTAATGACTTTCAAGATAGAGTGTGCAATACTGGATAAATTCATTTCTGCTTTTTGTGGCCTTTATCTCTGTGAATGTATTACACTCACTCTTTTCAATCACAAAGTATTCAGTGATCAGGACATTCTATATTATTTGTTCAGGTATAGTATCTTCCAAATATGTCATGAGTGTAGGATATAAAAGTGATAGATAACCTCCTTGTTTCCTTAACATTCAGGTCCCTCTCCCATCAGCAGAGTTTAAGACTGAGGTTGTAGATGAATCACGCAGTCTATGACTTTCATCACTGTCTTAAATGTCAGATTTCAATTTCAGATTGGATGTTATCACAGGATTTGGACATAAAGCCATCATTCCTGCCATACAGACATAGGCAGAATGTTAAATAGTGCTTAACAGTGTGGTCTTTTTCATGGCTCACATATTTGCTGTCACCCAAATTCTAAACTCCTAAACCTTGGGTACTAACCTTAAGGCATCATTGTCCTGTAGTTAATGAGTATAATGTGATCATTTCTGGCACAAAATTACCAGTCACATTCTGTACATTACAAGCTCATTTCCATATTGCAGTTTCTTTTAGAGGGGGAAAAAAAATCTCATTTAAAATCTGTATTGCACTGTTACTGCTATTTACATGTTTATGAGGAGTGATACAGTAAAGACTGAGAAAAAACATTTGAAATTTCAGATATAAGATAAAAGGTGTAAGTGGTGGCTAAACGTATAAGGGGAACACGGAATAGCTATTACACTTACTTAGCTGTGTTTTTTTGTTTTGGAATTTAGAGTGTAGTCTGGGAAGCTTTCCTCCTAGATGAGCGTGGAATACAACTGCTCTTTCCCTGGTACATAGGAAACTAATAGGGACAAAGGTATTCTGGTCTCAGGCTTGGCCATTTATCATGTGTTTTACCACAAAGTGAAGTCCAGTAATTTCATCCTCACAGAGGAAGATGTGGAGGAATTAATGTGGCAGGGTTTTCTGATCAGAATGCTGTGGAGAAAGTCTTGACAGGAGGGAGGTATTGCAAACAAGTATTTTGGCAGTGGGAGTTTAAGTGGGAAGAGGATATCAAGATGTGAGAGATGAAGCCAGAACAGATGAGAGCTGATATGGGGGGTCAGGTCATTTTGTATAGCTGCTTTTTTCTTGTCTGCTGGGCTAAACCTAGATCTCGCCAGGTATCAAAGTGAAAGAGCTGCCAGGTTGGTTAAAGTGGTGTCTGCATAAAGGAACCTTGTGAAGGTAACCTGGCTGTGTAGTCATTGCTCCCACAGTAGCAATGCCCACATTGTGCACACCAGGAGGTGCGGGCAGACATGAGCTGCCTGGTTCAAAGCCTTGATCTGGAAGCACAGGGAAGAGTAGGAAGAGACTTCTGAGATGTGTGGATAGAGTTGGCCCTACTCAGAACAGTGCTGTGAACATCGTAGCACTGAGGTAATAAAGCCTACTGTGAGGATGCACAAGCATGCCCAGTTCTGTCATGGAAAGTTATGGCTGCTTGCTTTTACAGCCTGATAGCAGGTCTTGTAAAACTGTTGGTGCATGTGGGATATGCACATTTTTTCCACTTGCTTGCCCCTTTCCCAGACAGTAGGATTCTGTGATTTTACAGCACTGTAGCGCTTGAGTTGTGACACTTCCATTTCCTTTCTTTAAACTGGGAAGTTACAGCAACTAGCGTAACAGGGCTCATACATTTCACCTGAGAAATTTCTGGTGTACTAGGATGAAGGAGGAGGGAATCTATGTGTGTGTTTCTTGATACAAAGCCAATTTAACCCCAAAGGAAAGATTTCCGTTGATTATAACATAGTTTAAGTCTGGTCTGTAATATCTACTAAACAACAAATCATGTTGTGATCCTTTTAAGTTGTCACTTTCATATAAAACTTGAGAATTGTTCTTATTTATTATCCCTTCCATTTAAACCTTTTGGAGATAGAAATGCATTCAGTTTTAGTGCACTCAATGGCTTTGGAAAACCACTGGAAAAAAGGGTTGATGTACAGTTCCTACCCTGATAAGTAGCTATTGTGGAACAGGAATGATTTACTGAAAACTTGTGGAGAAAATCAGATCAGAGTAGACTTGGTATTTCATACTTGTCATGGATTCAGCAGTGGCAGTCATTTTTCTCCTTCCTGGTAGCTGGTGCAGGACTGTTTTTTTTACTTTTACTCTGGTAACAGCACTGATAATACCAGTGTTTTTGGTTACTGCTTGGTAATGTTTTGGTCTGACCAAGGACTTTCTATCTCATGTTATGCCAGGGAGGAGGGGAAGCTGGGAGGAAGCAGAGACAGGACACCTGACCCAAACTGTCCAAAATGATATTCCATGCCACAGCACGTCATGCCCAGGATGAAAAAATAAATGGTGGTCAGAGACCCAGAAGGGCTGGGATTCACTGCTGGGTTGGGCTAGGTATAGGCGGTGAGCGATTGTCTTCTTTCCTTGTATTTCCCTTGTCATTATTATTGGTGGTAGCAGTAGTGATTTGAGTTATACCTTAGTTACTAAACTGTTCTTATTCTCAACCTGTGGGAGTTGCATTCTTTCGGTTCTCCTTCCCATCCCTCTGTGATTGGAAGAAAGAAAAAGAGGGGAGTGAGTGAGCAAAACTGCATGGCTGAGAGGCTTAAATCATGGCAAAACCTCAATCAACAAGAAAAAGTTTTAAAAATAGTACAATAATGCCAGAGACCTTGTGCAGGTTTTAAGGTTTTCTCTACTACAACTGAGTTTCAATATGAACATAATTACCTGGAGTAGGCAACTCTGGGGAGCAGAAGGGGAAATCCTTTAGTGTTTTCAAAACTGGTGATGGGAGGAAGGTAGATGCGCTTCAGCTAACACTGAAGCTTTTTTTTTCCTTCAAGCTCTGATCTTATCTTCTCCACTAAGACTACAATGTATTTGAGGCTGTTACATTGCAGACTTGTTCTCATTATCATATTAACTGCCTAAAACTGCCTGTACTGTTTGAATAAAAAAACATAGGAACACTGTTTTTCTCAATATGTTCTATTTTTAATATACAGTGTTATCTGAAATACTATTAATCATGGAAGTGTTTTGTGTGATACAGTGCTAAATACGGTTACAAAAATAAACTAACCTGTGTATTTCAGAGCAGTAGTCATCCTACAGCATGAAGACCTTGGCCATGTGTCCCTCTCTCAGACTCCAGCCAATATGCAGGTGTAAAATGTCTTTGCTTACTCCTTCCTCAGAAATCCTGTGATACCCACACTTTACAAGCATACTGGCTCACTGAATGCCTGAGAAGAGGGCAATATTTCCACCTTATAATCCAATCTTGAAGGCTTCAAAGCAAAGCTTTTCCTTCAGAAAAGCAAAGTATTTTATTTTGCCTGACTAAGGGACCAGGAACTTAACATATGCAACCTTTTAAACTCGCTGAGGTTTTAATGCTCACAGAACCAAAGTACCCTATGAATTACAGACAGACACCTCCTTTATCAAATGAAATAACTATGCTGGACTCATTCATGGAATGTTTCCCAGCACAAAACTCACTCTGCTTTGTATTTCCATCAAGAGCTGATCCACAGAGTTCTGGTTTATACTCACTAATAGTTGTCCTGTTCTTTTTATAATGAAAACTGCATGATGCCACCTGTAATTCAATAGCAACACTTTCTCCTGTGCTATAGTGATAGCTCTAAGATGAATAATGGTATTTTCAAAATTGCTTGAATTTTATTTATAGCTTTATCTACTGCTTTAGTAGTAATGCACAGCGCTTTAGGATATGTGAAATCATCTTTAGGTTATTGGGGGAATGAATTTAGAGGGTACTCTGAGAACTCATCTGACAGATTTACTAGTACCAAGAAAGTAAACCAGATAAAAGCCATTATAAGTAAATCCACCCTTTTTTAAAGAGGTTCATCTTTCAAGCCAGAAA
The DNA here is from genome assembly GCA_032466535.1 of Forpus xanthops. Taxonomy (NCBI): domain Eukaryota; kingdom Metazoa; phylum Chordata; class Aves; order Psittaciformes; family Psittacidae; genus Forpus; species Forpus xanthops. The sequence continues at coordinate 14,493 of JASSUY010033005.1, forward strand.
TTGTTTTGCAGACCTCAAGTCCAAAATTCAGCTGATGTAAGTGGACACCCTTCTATTGATACAGAAGACTGTGTATACCCGAGTCTATTTCCACGTATCAATTGAACAGTATTTCTTCAAAGCATGCATGTGTAATTCCATTAGTTTTGGAGGGAGATCTTTGTAGCCCTACATCAGAAATGACATCTCCGAGTTTTGGTTAAAAATGTTGCTCATCAGAAACAATTGGAGTTTAACGTGTTCCTTCCTTCCTATTCAGCTAGGGTCACCAATTCCTTTCCAATTACAAAATAAATATATTAGCTTGCAATACTCCTAAAATGGCCCTTTCTTAGGTGCACATAGATCTCACCGGACATTGTCTTGTTTGGCACTGGGATGTCTGTTAGCTTTCACTGCTTTTTAATTACCAGGATTTTATTAATAGCATGTCTAATCTCAGCACTGATTTGAAGGAGCAATTTCTTTGCTTTTTGTGCTATGACAGGACTAGAAGTGCAACCATCTTGTCACTGATGTGAAAATTTGAGGTAACTTTTTGTAACTCCTAATGCTTGCCAGGAAACACTCCCAAGGTTTATGAAACAGTTAATAGCATAAGAGATTTACTGCACAGGTGCCAGTGAGAAAAAGCCCTGCTCATTCTATGCTGTGGCCCACTCTCCCATCAGTAGTTTGTGATATTTTTTTTCCAGATCAGTACTTAAGGTCTACAGTTTCCTGCACTCAGGTTAAGATCATTTACCATTTTGAGAAGGGTTCGCTTCAGTTTGTTTGAATTCCAGAAGCTCATACCCAAACCATGGAAATAACTCTGCTTCCAGCACGTTTCCACACCTGCACCTCAGATTATTATTCTTTTCAGACAGAAATATAATTCAAGATTGTAGTAGCCATTTGTTTCACAGTTGGTGTATTCTGTGACAGCAAGAGCCAGAAACAGAAGGAACACAGGTACTGAGCACAGTCTCCTGCTATTCTACCACCTGCAACCAATAGCTGCCTCAGAAAATTTTCAGTTTCCGTAGTATTCCATTAAGAGATAAGTACTGAAGTAAATTGGTTGACGTAAGCATTGAAAATTGTCTTAATTCAGGAGTTCGTTTAACTACAGGGTGAATGGCTGAGATGCTTTCATGCAGTTACACAAAATCTCTCAAACATCAAACCAAAGCCTGGTCTTACAAATGCTGGACTACACTATAATCAGAAGTATTTTTAAAGCAAATAAAAATGTTCCTTCTGCAAACATAGGTGCTTCAGTATTAATCAGAGCACTAACATGATCGTGTTGAAATACTGAATGATTTTCTGCCCATCGCACACTGTAATCGTGACGGTGGTAATGAAATGCTGGTATCAGGCCTGTCAGTGGCCTGGGAGTCTGCAGCAGGTATCATTCCCTTTTTAGAAACAATGAAGCAATGACAACTGATTTATTCCCATCTGGAAGTGGGGCAAATGCTGTGTAAATGCAAAAAGCTAACATGACCCACACATTGCAGGCATGATGGGTAACCTCTCTTTCCCTCTGCTCAAGGCAGCCACTAGAAAGTTGTGGTCTGAAGCTGCCTTTCAAGTCCACTGCCCACTGAAAAGGCCCAGTCTGCGAATCCCTCATGTATGAATTCTGGGATTTTTCCCTTTAAAGTGAATAGGCTATTGGTATGCAGTCTGGATAAGAAGTGTGGATTTTCTGTAATTAAATAATGTTTGAATATAACTTCTGCAGCCCACCTCATCTATACTTATTGCACAATGTGTGAAACTGTTTCAGCCCCAAAACTATATCTAGAGATTATTTTATAGACTCACAAGAGATGAGAAATGAGCATTTAAATCATGTTTATCTCTACTTCTATTTGTGTTATTAGACCTTGAACACAGAGAGAGGAAGCAAGAGCGCCATTTAGGTGTACCGCCCTAGCCAAAGGAATATGTTTGTGTATAAACAATAGAAATTCCGTAAGTGGCAATGCTTTAACCTTTCAGTGGGTGGGTACTAGCTTCCTGTGGTGTTGTTGTTCCCCTCTTCCCTGAAAAGGTCTTCCTTTTACAATGCCTTTAATATTTTTGGTAAGTCTTAGGCTGTGTTTATGCAAAAAAGAAAAGCATGTATAATTCAATTTTGTATAGATTAAAAATTAAATAGAAAAACACTTATAAAAGGGTAAATGTCTCTTTCTTTTTCTGAGGTCTTAATGATACATTTTCTGGGAGAAGCACTGCACTTTTTTGACAAAGATTTCCAGTATACTAAGATACAAAAATGTCCAAAGGTTTCTATAATGCCTGTAGTACTACTTCCATCTTAGAGGAACCCAAATACTTATATGCATTTAACATATGAGCATGTAATTTCCTTAGCTACCTCTAGTTTGAAAGCCTATTCCATTTATTATTATGAACTGGAAAGTATATTTTAAAAGTAATGGTGAAATACTGACTGGAAGATTGGTTCAGCCTGCTGTAGGGGTTTGTGCTCTCAGCAAAAGAAGCTAATTTATTAGGTGGCTTAAGAGAGGCTGACATCAAGCACCCATATTTTCTGTTCTTTCAATGCTAGCCCAGCATTCATAAACCACGCGTTAAATGCTACAACCATCCGCAATGACACTACGCAGGGATTTTCTGATTTTTCTTCTACTAACCCTGGCTGAAGGTTGGCCAAGCAAGTTGCAAGTCCTCTGGAATGTTCTTCCAGGAGAAAAGCAGGGACTTGGAAGCTCCTTCATGCCCAGGCCTTGCTTTGATATGAAAGCAAAATACTGCTGAAGTAAGGTCCCATGAGCCCCAGCTGAGACGTTGTGTCTGTATAACACAGATTGCAGTTGCAGCCTGCTATCTCTGTGTTGCAGATAGGCAAGGGCAGTATCACAGAATCATAGCATGGCTTAGGTTGGAAAGGGACCTTTGGAGATCTTCTTGGCTAGAATTCTCTGCTCAAGCAAAGCCATTTAGAACCAGTTGCCCAGGACCACGTCCAGATGGCTTTTAGTATCTCCAAGTATGGAGACTCCGCAGCCCCTACAGGCAACCTGTGCCAGTCACCCCCAGAGTGAAAAAATGTTTCTTCATGTTCAGAGGGAAACTCTTGCATTTCAGTTTGTACTCTCTGTTGGTGGCATTGTGAGGCGGTAGATGTGCTTACTTTTTCCTTTTCCCCCCACTTTTCCAGCCTTTAAAAGTACCAGCAGCAGTTTGATTCTCCATGCAGACCCATTTCCCTGCTCTTCCTCCCCTTTTGTCCAACCTCCTGAGTTGTCTTTGCTTCTCTCTTTTCTCAGAGAAGCAATTGCTACCCCTCCTCAACCCCGTTCCTCTCATGCCTTTTCCTTCCCTAGCATCTTAGATTTTATATATATATTTTTTAAAGATGAGAAAGATGTTCTCTATAATTAAGTTAGCACATGGATTATACACTCATATATATTTATGAAATAATAAGTAATGTTTGAAACAACAAATAAAATCAATGCATGCAAATAAAGTTGGTACATTGGGCTGCAGATGAAGCTGACCGGCATACTAAGGTATGTTTGTGCATTTTTTCTCTCTTAACAAAGCTCTGAGCACAAAAACAAAATGTTGAAATTAGAATTAATATAGTGTTGTTATTCTGCAAACACAATCCTACATAACCTTAAGGATCAGAAGTGGTATACAGGCATACTGGAAGGGTAAGAGAAATACACATTTCCACATTTAAAAAAAATAAACCAGCATATTTTATCTGAATGCACTTAACATAGTTGAGGAGCAGTAACAACCTTAGATATATGCTCAAGCTTAACAATCAACATCTAGCTTTGACATTATAATTTGCTGATATTAAAATGTTTTTTATAAGTTCATTTTAAAAACTTATTATTTATACATTCCCTTTAAAGTGTATCTAAAGTATATAGACATTATTAGTTGTATAAAGTATTCTTTCCTTCGTCAATCTGAAAAGGTGTTTCAAATAAAAAGCTATTTTCAGCTGAGATTCAGTATTGATTCCCCCCACTAGACTTCAGAAAACAAAGCAAAGAGATCTTTTTAAGTAACCTGTTTTCTTTTCCCCTTCCCCAATCCACTCTTCAGATCTCTGTCAGGTGAGAATTGCTGCTGCTGGGACTTCCTTCATGGGTTCTACCAAACAGCTGATGTGAGTAAACAAAGGGCAGAGGTAGGGGAAGAGTGAAGAGTCTTAGGAGATGGAGAACACAACAAATTTTGACTTTCTGATGTTGACTGGTAGGGATCATTACTCTGTCCTCTGTGGGATGTGTTGAATATGGATTTCCATATGGAAAAAATGGGAGTAATCATAGAATAATAGAATAGTTAGGGTTGGAAAGGACCTTAAGATCATCTAGTTCTGACCCCTCTGCCATGGGCAGGGACACCTCCCACTAAATCATACCACCCAAGGCTCTCTCCTACCTGGCCTTGAACACCGCCAGGGATGGAACATTCACAGCTTTCTTGGGCAACCCATTCCAGTGCCTCACCACCCTGACAGTAAAGAACTTCCTCCTTATATCCAATCTAAACTTTCCCTGTTTAAGTTTGAACCCGTTACCCATTGCCCTCTCATCGCAGTCCCTAATGAAGAGTTCCTCCCCAGCACCCTTATAGGCCCCCCTTCAGATACTGGAAGGCTGTTATGAGGTCTCTACACAGCCTTCTCTTCTCCATACAAACACTGAAGAGGACAAAGAGGACATTAGCTTACAGTTTCTTCATTTTAAAACTACACTGCCTAAATAACAAACTTGGCTTTGATGTAATTGTAAAAAATGTATAGTGTAAACCTCATGACTTTCAGTTCTACCCAAGTCTCTGAGCAGGAGGGTCAGAGGCAGTGCTCATAGGTTTCTGGTCAAAAAATTATATGTCTGTATCTTCTGGTTTCTTATGAATGGTATTTCTTGGCTTTTCAGAGTCCTGTGGGTGCTAAAATATTTAGCCTTGTTCACCCATTACAGGTATCCACTGCTCCTCATCCACCAGTATGGTCAGTGCTTCCTCTGAGCTTGGTGAAACGTTGCAGCCCTAGTTATCTAGTTGTGAGGTCTGAGAACAGGGAGAAGTACTCAGGGCTTTCTGACTGAGGGTGAGGTGGAGGTATGAAGGGTCAGGCCTTGGGGCATCATGAGTAGGCTACTGCAACAGTGGGAGAGTCTCAAAATCCAGACTTTAATTCTCAGAATCCAGACTTTAATTCTCAGAACTGGAGGCATCCTGGCCTTGCAGCATTGCTGTCAGAAAGAGATAAGGATTAGCATGGCCTGATGCTCATATGTCCTTCTACAAGTGGGAAGTAGTGATGTAGAAAGTCCCAGCACATTTCTTACCAGTGTTGTGAACTCCTGACAGCTGAGTCCAGGTGCTGAAGTGGAGCCTCAGAAAGCTCATGTGCTGCAGACCTGGTTATGTCACACAGGAGAAACCTGGAATCATGAATGAGCAGAGAGATGAGATGTAAAGAGGCAGGAAGCAGTGATAGAACTTAAGATAGGTGGTTGCCTGGGATGGGGAAGTTTCTTCTCTGCCTCCATATGATGGCTAATCTCTTCAGCAGAAACTCCTCGCTTCATCTGGAGCATGAATAGCAGGGCAGCTGCTGGGAGGGGAAGGGACTTGCTATTTTATGTGAGATTAGGGAAAAAAAAAACAACTGAAAATTGTAATGAGCGAGGAAATGGTTCATGCCTTGCTGTGTGCTCTGCTGTTCTAGGAGCTACTCTGCTGCCTTTCAGAAGAGAGGCAGATTTCATGCTTTTAAAGGAGGCACATGAGAATGAGGCCACTAGCTTAATTTCTCAGGCAGTATTGTAGTTTTGGATGCTGACAGGTTTTAGTGTGAATTATTGTAATCCAAGTTCACTGCTTGGTTGAATTGCATTTCCTGCCCCAAATGTCCCTCAAATGCACTTATTCCACAAGCCTTGTCACCTGCAATAACAGAAATCTCTTGTCATACCCTCTTCATTCACAGTCAAGACTTGGCATTGCTGTTACGCATCAATTTGGTGGCTTAGAACAGCTTCTAAGTACACTTGGGAAGGACTTTTCTCAAGTTGCACCTGAGCCAAGAAATATAATAGTGAGAAAAATTGTTACATCTATTTCAGTTACTCATCTTTAGTGGGGAGGTGGTTGCAATGCTTTTGTATTACATTAGTCAATATTTATCTACCAAAAAAACCACCAAAACCAAAACAAATCAGAAAAGCCTCACTTTTTGCCTAATTTTTTCATTTCATCAGTCATTCTGCCTTTGGCCATTTCTATTTCTGTGTGTGGATTGTGAGTTACTGTAGATCTGTTTAGAATTCTGCTAAGACATTTGTGTTACATTTTAAAAATAGTACTTCCTTTTAATGAGAGCTGCATCTTGTGATGCCAACAGGCCTGACATTCTAAGTCTCAAGTGCTCTCCTTGATGACAGTAGGAGGCAGATAAGACCAGATATTCCTGACTTGCTGTTTTCCCCTGGATGAGCTTTTCTTTCTGTGTTTGTTTATTATACAATATTTAAGTGGTATTTATCTTGTAATCTCCTATTAAATCAAATGAGATGGGAGTGCTGATTGTGTGTAAGTTTGTGGTGGTAAGAGCCGCTTGCAATAAGATATCTCTTTGCCAAAGGGACATGACTAAATAATTAGTTAAACAATGATTAATATTTTTTTCAGGCTGCAGGAGAAGAAGCTCAATAGGATAAACACTCTGGGTATTTCTCATTAATTTAGAAGTCACTCTTTTGAGAACAATCAAGAAATCACTTGTCAGAAGATAATCCAAAGTTAGTTAAGCCTTGATTCTGTAGTGATGGATTTGCTGTCTCTGATGGTTTATATTATGCCTTTAGGTTAGTAGCATTGCTCTTTAAAGTTTGGGTTTGATGTTTGTATGAGAATTAAGATTTCTTTTAAAAAATAAAAAGGAGCTTTCTGCAGTCTAGAGTATGACTGGAAAAAATGTCACTTGAGCCAACTGTGATTAAGATGAAGTTACTTTGTGTAAAGGGGAATGAAGGGACCTAAAGAGTGTATGACCCATTGACCACTGCTGATGGTGACACACAGAGGTGTGCAGATGTGCAGCAGAGCTGGTAGCTGAACATGTGCCATATGTTTCCAAAACCAGACTCATGGGTGGGCTTGTCTGTGGGAGTGAATCATGTAATATATCATGTAATACATTGAATTAGACCTTTATTTAACCTGGTGGGAAGACATTGCAACTTTGGCTCACCAGGACAAATTGTATCATCTCCTCTTTCTGTTACTGTTATTTTGTTCAATGTTGTAATGTGAGTAGACTGTCTAGATACTGAGAGTGCAATTTTTAATATTAGTTTTGTAGCCAAAAATCTAGACTTTTCCCAATGGATAGTTAACATGGGGTACTTATGCTGTAAAACTTGCTGAAACAAGACATCTGTATTTCTTACCCTGTGGTAGCAAGATGAGCTGTCATGGGTTCAGCAGTAGCAGTCATCTTTCTCCTCCTTAGTGTGCAGTGCTGTTTTTGATTTTTGGCTTGGTAACATCACTGATAACATCAATGTTTTTAGTTATAGCTTAGAATGTTTAGACTGGCCAAGGACTTTCTGAGCCTCATGCGCTGCCAGGGAGGAAGGGAAACCAAGAGGAAGCAGAGACAGGACACCTGACCCAAACTGTCCAAAGAGGTATTCCATACCACAGCATGTCATGCCCAGGATGCAAAAATGGAGAGCAGAGACCCAGAAGGGTGGGGGTGTACTGCTTGGTCGGGCTGGGTATAGGTGGAGAGCAATTGTATTCCTTTCCCTTGTTTTTGTCTTGTCATTATTATTATTGGTGGTAGCAGCAGTGGTTTGTGTTATACCATAGTTACTAAACTGTTCTTATCTCAACCTGTGGGAGTTGCATTCTTTCAGTTCTCCTTCCCATCCCTCTGGGAGTGGGGGGAAGAAAGAGGAGGAAGTGAGTGAGAGAGAAAACTGCATGGCTGGGAGGCTTAAACCATGACATGAGGTCAGCATTTTATGCCATACCTGTGGGGTACACTTCTAACATGCCTAGAAGTGAAAAATACAGGAGCCTTGTCTTTCCTAACATTTTACTGAGGATAGCAAATGCCGACTTATAAATGTATTATTTTCTTTAGTAGTGAAGAGAATACCAGCCTCTGAGTACCATACTCAGAGTATCCTTTTCCACTGTGGTGGACTGTATCTTTCCCTGAGCAGTTCCATGGTTAGTCATCACTCATATGCCAATATCACCAGTCCTTATCCTAAGATCATAATGCAGTGTGGGAGAGGAGGAAGCTCATACCTCTAAGGAAACCAGGAGTGGTCATGTCTGTATAGGAAATGTCTGAAGATGTTACATCTCTGCAAGTGTGTGAAAGTAGGCAAGGGGAACAAGCAAGGGGAGAGAAAGAATGATTTGTAATATTTGCTTAATGAGACTACAAAAAGAACTGGAGGAACCATTGCTCAACAGGGAATATCTTCCCTCCCATTTCTTTAAAAATAAACAAAGCTAAGGTGCGTCCATGAACTGTCTGTCTGCCATTACTTCAGTGGGGATAACACAATTGTTGGGAGAAGGGATAGAAAGTGGGTTAAGCAAGCATCTAGGGTCCCATTGGTCCTAGGAAACTTCTAACTAAATGCCTTGTTGCTCCTTGCTTATCATATATACTTGACTTTACACCTCAAAAATCCCTTAATGTCTATGATAAGAAGTTCCGGTCACCCTTTCTCTTCCCAAACACAGCTCATTCAAACATGCAAGTAAAAACTCACATTCTCTCCCACAAAGAGGTTAGAGTTGTGTTTATCTGCTTCTCATGATTTTCACCATATGTCTGTAAACAAAATAATGAGCAATTAAAAATATTTAGACTGAGTTCAAAAAGTCTGAAAAGATAAACTAAGAGATATTTTGAAAATGGGTATTTATAGTTATATTAGTCCCTGGTCTATTTAGAATGTATGCCATAGATTTCAGTGTAATTATACTCATACCAGCAGTGAATATGACCCAAGAGCAAAAAGAAAGGAAACAAAAGCATTTCTGACATGTTTGAATCCGGTTTATTTTGGTGATGACTTCTTGGTCAGTTGCGCACATCAAAACAAAGTGATTGTTATGCCCTTGGTGAGAGTTGTATTTATACACCATGACACTACCAGTACTGAACCATGATGTTCTTCCAGCTCTTCTCAAAACAACGCTCTGCCTTAAAGTATTTAAGAAAACACAGCCATTGTTTTCTTACATGTTTTCATACACTGAATATGAGAAGTCCAAAAACACAGCTGGGAGTCTTGCTGCCACTTTCGTTTCCACACAAGTGGAATTTACTATGATTTGTTTTGAAAGGAGGGTCGATCTTCCACGAGGAAAATTCAGAATTCAGAGGTGTCTAAGGAATGCCAATAAAAAAAAAAAAAAAGAAAATTTAAAGATTTTCATTCTTGCGGTCAGTTGGTGGGTTTGAAGGGTTGAGGGTGCTTTGAGCTTGCTTGGAGAGATATTCAAGTCCATGATCTGTGATTCGCTTCTCACAGTAAAACAGTTAACAGCATGCTGTGTTCTCTGCAGGGCTTTTGCTGGGTTCTGCCTCCACCAGAGCTGTCTCTGCGTGCTTTCATCACTGCTTTCATGTGACCTTATTGCTTTCCTGACTCATCAGAGCATGTTTCATGTCAGGAGACCACTTTGGCATCTTGCCTGCATCCAAATAGCTCCTTGCAAGGCCTTGCCAGAGTACTTTAAGAATGTGGGATTTTTGTTTGTAACCTCTGTTTGGATATGTATGCGCCTTTGAGTTTAACCAACTAAAGGCTGTTCATACTCTTTAAATCAAGATAAGTGCCTATTTTTTAGCAGATGGGCGTTTGAAGACTTCTTTCTACTGGGCAGCTATTTCTGCTGAACCCATGACATGTCCTCAGCCCCACAGAAGGAACTACAACTGCAGCAGAGCATATAATTTTGTAGGGAAGGGAAAAAAAGAGGAGAAAGGCTCATTTCATCCCTTCTCATTGTAACTTTCTTAATAGGAAGCTACCCAGCAGTGTCTCAGGAGTGACAAATATTTGCTGTGCAGAAACTTGTTTGTTTACAACAGGCTGTGAGTGCTCATAATGTAGGAGAAGCTAGACTGAAACTTCTATGCTGAAGTGAAACCAAGAAGTGAAGTAATGGTAGGGGGATGTCTGCCCCAATTCCCATACTTTGTGGGAAGTGCTAATATCAGCTACTCCAGTGAGTTAGATACCAGCCTCCTTCAAAGGGAGCAGTGCTTTTGGAGGGGCAAGGCCAAAGACCAACTAACTGGTCAAAGAAGGTGGAGAGTATCTCTCTTGCTTCTCTCCCAGTTCATGAGCTAGAAACCCCCCTACTTGCCAGATGCAGATTTGCAGCATCACTACTTCGTCTACACCACCTCACCAGTGGAGGGTGCTGTTGTTATATTTTGTACTTTCTCCTTCTCACAAGAGCCAGATGACGTACCCATCACCGCCATCATTGCTTACGAAACAGAATTACATTGTTGTGGGTTACAAGTGCTGCTCTGGATCTGCTCTCTATTGTGGTGGTGCAAGTGCTACATAGAAAGGCCTGTTTTTCACTGTGAGATTTTGTCATTGCCTCCTGTTTCCCATCAGTTTTACTGGCAGAGGGTGCAATCTGGAGCATTGTATTTGCTGTGCTGACAGCCTGCACTGATGTTCATCTGTTCTCAAGAGGTAGCATGAAAAATTCTGGGATAAAATTTCCTGGGTGTCTACCACTGACCATCGTTGTCTGGAGTAAGAGCTCTGTAACTGCCTAACATGCCAGAGCAGGTTGTTTTGGAGGAAACCTGAACAGATGTGCAGTGGTGAGTGAGGGTGAATCAACACTATGGATTACAATCCAGTGGCTCACTATATGAATTGTTGGTCAAGGGCTGTGAGGCAAGTCTGCTTTGTGGGAGATCACTCATGACACCCAAGGTACGATGGATGCTCACCAAGACAAGGATGCCACGGCAACATCTGGCTGGAGTACCTGTGCTCCAGCTAATGAGACGCTGTGATCATTATTAATATACAGTCTATATTCCAGTGTCAGAGAAAGTTTCAACAACTTCTATGGCTAATTTTGTGAAGAAAGATAATACAGACAGCCATTGTTCCAGTTTGAGATAGATAAGGGTCATAACATATATAATCCAGAGGTTTCACCTTTAAACGGTAATAGTGATTGGGGAATTGTAAAAGATCACCCTCTAAATGTGAAAGCTAGAAGTCACCTTTCCCATTCATTCAGCTTTAACTGATGAAAAGAGATTGACTTTGCTCCTGTAAACTCAGCAGTTTAGTCTTGCTTTGCTCTGGGGAAAAAAATCTTGTTTCGTTGCCCATTATAGAGACACACTTTTCCATCTCTTGTGGAATCTCTCTGATCCCCACTTGTACAGAGTGCCAACTACTTATCTTGGGAGTATATAAAAAGCAACAGCACAAACCTAGGCTTTAATCTGTCTGTGTGGAGAGCAACGTTTTCTAAGCTTACTGTTCCTGACCCTGCCAAGTTGCAGAGAATGGGCCCATGTTGTACATGATTCCTGTAGATGATGGTGTATTGCTGACACTCATCTGTACAGCCCTCTGCTCTCTCTGATAAGTTCTAATTGAAGAGAGAAACTGCTGAGGTGTACACCTGAGTTCCTGAATCCATTCACAACGGCATGAGAAAGCGATTTAACAGAAAACATAGAGCCTGTCAGCAAGGTGTTTTGCTCAATTGTTTCTGACAGGAAATAGAAATTACAGTAGAAAATCTTCTGACATAAGCAACAGCCCAGTCCCATGAGCCTGCCTCTAGAGCTTGACCTTCCCAGTAGCATTCTTCTGCCTCCTGGGCACTCCATTAGCTCTTCTGAGCAGCATACAGCTGGAAGGGAGAGTAGAGCTGGGCTTAACCCATTGCTCACAGCCAAGTGCATGCTGGATCACAAGCCATCATTGCTGTATCTGGCATGATTTTTGATTTAAAGCTCTAAGTCACAACACAGCACTCAAATTCCTTCCCAGTCTCTGTGACTTAAGCTGTGAAGAGTCATAGGGGGCTCCTGCCTGTCCCAGATCATCCAGTCCTATTTTGGGTTGCAAACTTACTATGAAGTCTCTTTCACAGACTAATCAGTCTCCATTTAAAATTTGTTAGATCTTCTCTCTTTCTTCTGCCTCCAGTTAGAAGGCTGGTCACGAATTAAATTGCATGGCTGAGCCTAATTTGCAGTCTAAGCTTATTCATTACCTGTCTTTATCCTCAGGCTCTTTGGCTTGAATAGCCAAATCCTTTTCCCTATCTCATGCTTATGATTGTTTGCGTGTTCATAAGAAACAGCTCTGACACCTGTTAACCTTTTGTCTCATATTCTTTTCTAGGTTAAACACACGCTTTTCATAAAGAGTTTCCATTATTTACATGAGTTATCATGTACAGTTTGTAGGGTGTTATCTGAAAATGTGCATGTGGAAATGCTAATTTGAAAACATTAGACCCTGTACCACAGTCAGTAAAATAACCTCTGGGCTCTCCACGTATGTATACCACCAGTATGTATACATGGTGATGCTGTCTATGTGAAACTGGTACAACTGACAGTGTCTCTTCAAGATTAGATTGAAAACTCAAAGGTAGAAACTTTTTTATTCATGTGCAAAGCTTTGTGCATCTTTTTGACATTTTGTAAATAATATAACAGGGTTCTACTAATTTTTTTCCTCACATATGATCAATTTCTGTCACAGCAATAGACAAGGATAATCTCAACAATGTATCGAGGTTAAAGCTGGATGTTTGGGTTGACTGATGCAGACCTTTTATTCTGCACAAGTTCTAGTTAATAGTTGCAGGTGAAGCAGCAATTTAGATTCTGAAAATGCTTACTTGTTTATGTTTTTTCTTCCCACCCAATAGAAATCATTTAAGATGAGGCGGGAGATGGAAATAACAAGAAAAACATGACTATAACCATAGAATGAGCTATCTGTTTGTTTGAGAAAATACAGACAACTGTTGTTCAGGATGGAGGAAAAGATGCTGAATGATAATTGGAGTGTTATTTTGGAAGGTCAGTTTTTTACTTATTGCTGGGCCAACTATCCAAGCTGTCTTTCTACAGTCACCCCTTCACTGGGGACATAAATCTATTTGTATAGCTCACAGTGTTCTTTTTCTCACTGACAAGGAGGTAGCCTACCAACCTTTATTGCTCTTGTCAGCCTAGGAATACTGACTATGACATTCTAGATATCCTTAAGAAACAGAATTTTAGGACCTCTGTGATATGTTTTCTGCTCTAGTAGTTTTCACCCTTGGGGTAGTAATGATGTATGATGCTGATGTATTGGACATAACTGTTACCTCAGCATGTTGCTAGCTGCGCTTTCTGTGAAATTTAAGATCCCTTCCCATCTGCACTAACAGATGAGGCCTTCTATTGTAACATCTTGGTATTTAGTTTTTTATCAACCATGAGCCAGTGGTGGAAGAAACTGATTGCAGAGGTATGAGGTTGCTTCTCTGGCCCATTGTAGTGGTGATCCTCAACCAGGATGTTAATTCCTGAACTCCAATATGTTTACCTATAGTGCATCTGACTATATAAGAAGGCTTGACTTTTGACTGGTTTTCTTTCATGTCATGTACATTGGTTTTTAACCTGTTTTACTCTTCCTGACATATTGTAGCAACAGGAGAGGCAGGATGAGAAAAAACAATAATAAAACAAAAAGAACCAGTCTGTCAGGCAGAGTATAGTGTTGTTGCTATTGCTGTTCCAGTTTCTTGTAGCTTATTGCAAGCTGAGTAAAATGCAAAGTCCCTCTTCTCAGAAGCAGCATACCTCCTCGGTCAGTGCTGTGGGGAGGGCAGGGGGAGACAGAAACTGTTTTGCTAGAACACCAGGATTGGCTGTGCTGGATCATAAGAAAAATCCATGTGGGTTAGTGTCCTCAGGTCTGGCAGTGGCCAGCGGCAGACTCCCAGGAATTGATTGTAAACAGGATAAGCCCAGAGGGACAGCTCTTGGAAAAATCTTCCCTTCTGCCAGCCATAGGCACTTCTCACATGAGAGCTTATCTTGGCTTCTTTTATGTTTTATAAGTAATTGAGATAGTCCAATTTTAAACACAGTGAGAGTTGTTACGGGTTCCGATACCAAATTTTTTGAGACAGGATTTAAACCAGAGCTTTGTGCTTTTTCTGTGCCCTGTCTCTTGCTCCTGCTGTGGAGCAGTTACGTGCACTGTCTGTAGAGGTTCCCTAGTCTCAACATCAGACTTCTGTCTAGCAGGCAAAGGTACTGAGTGTACCTGGCATACAAGCTATGCTGACATGTTTGTAGGACAAACCACATGTCAGATGCTTTCTTTAAGGGGCTGTGGAAAGAAGCGACCACTGGAAAGCATGAGAGACCACAGAAAAAAATAGTGGAAACTATTTTCTGCAGCTTTGAGGTTTTAGGTGCCTCTTCTTTTTATGCCTTCAGTTGCTGAGTTCCTTGCAGTCCTGGGTGCTGATGGTACTGATACAAGGGAGATAAAAGATTGAAGAAGTAACCAGAGACTGCTTGGCCCCATGTCAGCCATTTATCTCCACTGGTATGGGGATTTCCACCCTGAGTAAAAGATGTTTTAAAAGGGTCATTTGATCTGAGTGTATCTTCTGTGACTAAAGGAGTCCAGCTGTTGATTACAGACATTCTACTGCCTTTCCATCACCCTCAGCTGCTAATTTGTAAATACCATCAGAATCTCCATTAAGCCACACTCTTCACATGATGGATGTAAATCAGAACAGCACCTGCACTATGGCATCTAATCAGCAGCAGTCATTTAGCACAGCAACTTAATTGTCATTACATAAGTGAGTCAGATCATCACAGAATAGTGTGAGTAGTTGCTATACAAGCTATGTGCTCTGGATAGGGTTCTTATGTCCAGCTTGTTAAGACGAAATCAAAGAGAGTGGTACTGGTTAATGCTGTTCTGCATTTCCTCTTTTCCTTCACTGTATCCAATGTCCCCCTTCCCACCTACTGCTTTTTCCCATCAGGGTCTATGACATGATAAATCTACTGAAAATCTTGCATTAATCACATCCTTGTGAATCCTCTGGCAGTGTATTTCCTCTGTCAGTCAACCTCCAATTAAAATTGTAAAGCCTGCTTTCTTATGACTACTCCATTTTCACTGGTTGCCTTCTTACTGCCTGTAGTAATGGAATAAATGGATTTAGACTAGTTCATTTGTAAATCCACAGCACATATATCTACCTCTTATTCTTAAAAATTGGAAGTCTGGGTGAATGTTTTCCAGTAACTTCCAAGAACTAGTTTAGAAAAGCCTGCTTTGGGGTGCAGCATTGTATCAGTGTCCTCCTCTCAGAATTACTCAGGATCCAGATGAAGTTCACCCTTACGGTATGATGCCAGTACCCTAATATTCTCATTAGAACATCCCAGATATGTTTGTTTGTTTTTTTTTGTTTTTTTTTTAAAAAAAAAAAAAAAATTAAAAAAAAAAAAGAAAACAAAGCAAACTGTCTTGAATTGATTGAATTAAATGAGAGAAATAACACAGCAGCTTTGTTGCATTTGTTGATTTCAGTTGTTAGCTCAATTAGTTTGTGTCTATAAAGAACGAGCGGAATGCTCAGCCTTTAAGTAAAGAAGGAATATGATAAGGTGAAGAGGAAAAAAAAAATGTTAGGTAATAGCTTACTCTAATGAAAACAGTATTTTGCATGTGGATTAAGGAGGTAATTTAGTATCTCAGATACTCTGATGAGTGTTGCCAGATTAAAAAAAATGTCACACTTCTGTCTGTATGACTGTGCCTATTAATGTTACGTATTATCCAAGAGATTATAATTCCTTTATTACATTCCTTTTGTGTATTTCAAAGCACCTTTGCCTTTAATAATTTCACTCTTTCCCTGATGTACTGTCAGATGATTCCCTTGTTACTTATGTGAATTTTTCCCATAGCAATGAAGGGGGGGAAATAATTTTAAAGGCAAGTGTAATTACAAAAACAATAAGAGTTTCCAGGGGAATCTGGGATGGGGTCAGTGCTATTATCATCTCACTGATAGAATAAAGACAGTAAATCTCTTAACTGTCCTTCTATAAATCCTTCTTTCCTCTCTCTCCTTTTCCTATGTTTTCCTGTGTATGAGACTGATCCATACTCTGTGGAAGTGAAAGTTCCCCTGTTTCCTTCAAAGAAAAATGCCTTGGAACAGGTAGTCACCATTAACTTGAGGAGAATGGAGTAATACCTAAATCCTCTTCTAGGTAGTTGTATAGAAATAATGGATATTCTAAAGCTTTTTGAAGGCAATGATCTTCAATACAGAAAAGTCTTTTACATACCAAATGGCTTATATTTATAAAGGGTAAAACCTGGAGCCTCCCAAGAATTGGTCATCTGTGCAGATGTGGGGAAAAAATACCCAGAGTTTTGTTTGCTCAATCAGTTAGCAGTAGGCTAAAAATTGCTAGTAGCTTTTGCTCCTGTTGTGATTATCTGGAGAGGAGTACTGTGTGGAAGTCCACAATAGCTGGTAGCACTGACTTCCACTATGAAAACACAAACATAAGCAATGAGTTGTGATGCTGGATAAGGGTTCACTTTCTGTTAGTCCTGCCTATTTCTCAAAGCTGGAAATGGAAAGCATAATAATACTGTTCTTGTTTTCCCACTGATGCCAGAGCCAGAAGAGAATATTTATCCCTCTGCCCTGACTACTACCACCTTCATGACAGGCTGCTGCTTTCTCTTAACTAGTTCATTCCCTTTGGAGTTTCAACACAGTAGATCAGGCTGCTTTTCCTGACACTCCATTTCCTTGTGTTTGTGCCAACATTTGAAACTAGTAAATATGCTTCTTTCCAAATGGTCAGCTTCTGTTACTGATGTTAATCTCCTGTTACTCTGCAATTGCTTTGTGATGAGCATTTCACAGGGTACAAGTAGCCCTCTTGTCCATGCTGGACACGCATCACTACTTCTTCTGATATGTTTATGATCTGTTGTAGTGGTTCCCCATCACCCCAGGTTCTGGTCCTTTTCTTGGGTTGTGTTTTTGTTAAAACACAAAGAATAGTGACTTCATGTGTTGTAGGGCTTCTCATTTTCTTGAATTTCGTATGTTTTCACTGAGTGTCAAGGCCCTCAACTTGCTACCAGGCCTTGCCCTGTCTGACCCTGGTTCTCATCACGGGGCCTGACTCTGATCCCACACATGCGGGTCCACATCCCAGCCCAGCCTCGGCCCATCTCATGGGAGCTGTCACAGTTCCTCCTGGCTGCCCTGCTCCTGGCAGGGACAGTGGGACAATAGCCAGCTGCTAAGCCCTGCCATGAGATACCCAGGAAGCTCCCAACACTCCTGGTGCCCAGCCGCAGGAAGCCACCAGCTGCCACAGTGCCCTGACATTGAGCTGCGTCTGTTGCCTTCTTTCTTAGTTTCATTTTGAGTAGTATTTTGTTGTTTCTATCATATTCACGGTGTGAAGCCATTGTCCACATTTCCCTAAGCTCAAAGTTACTCTGCCTTGAGTGCCTGTGTTTTCACAACTCCTCCAGAAATTTGTGGCCCTGTGCTCAGTCCTGAGGCACAAACTCAACCCAAAAAGTGCTCCTGTTCTTTGCATCAAAACATGCATGAAACTTTTGGTTTACCTGTCTCTTGCTTGAAAGCATCTCTGCCAATTTTTTATCTGCTATGCAGGCCTCTTCCAGCTGCTTTTTATAATTGCATTGCATAACATCCCTTACCTGAAATAACTAAAAGCTCTTTAAAATGTCAAATGATCAGAGTCAAAGCCTGTCAAGAATGGAGCTTTTCAGAGACAGTTATCTCTTGGTTGCCCTCTGCTTTGCTGGCACCCATTTCCTGCTGATACATAACGAAGCTCTGTTTAAATCTTTGGCAGTAGCTTTCTATCTTCCCATTTCCCATGAGTTTTGGTCCTGGCTTGAATCACTCCATTCTCTTAAAGTGTATTCTGAGTTTGCTTTACATACAGGACCATGTTTTAGTCAGAAATCACTCACAGCCAAGGAGGCCAGTAACAGTCTGGGCCATCCAGGGCGTGAACTCACCATCCCAGCCTCACATGTGGCTGAACACTTCCTTCCTTCGGCTGCCTCTTCCCAGAGCACTAGGAGAACATGCAGTTCCTCACAATCCCGTTGCTTCTGATTAATGAGGATGGGAGGTTGTCAGGAAAGTCAGAGGATCTGCTAAAAGCAGGCTGACCTTTAAGTCTATTATTTACCCTTGTCTGAAAATTTCTTGGGTACCATTCCCACAGCTCGTTTTCTGTTGCTTGAACAGCCCTTTCACAGTTCTTAGTTCCAGGACCTCCATTCTCTCAGTAATGCCAGTTTTACACACATGCCTTTTTTTTTTTTTTTTTGCTGGTTTTACATGTGAGTTACCGAGGTTAAGAGGAGGATCTGAACCTAGGGCTTCTTCCCACAAGTTTCCCTGTGCTTCTGGGAGGAGTAACATCTGAGTCACTTTGATCATGAAACCCTTCCTTATGCCTCTGATAAAATAAAAAGGCCAATTGAGCTCTACAAGATCAAATGAGAGATAACAACCGCTATCAATCACTTTGCTTTTCCTAGAAATAGCAATTCATCTAACCTGTCTAGGGCTTTCTAAAGACAGAAGGGTTTCAAGAAGCAGACCCAGCTTTAGCACAAATCTTGAGACAAAATATGAACATTGCTTATAAGTGTTTTAAAACTTGGTGTCTCACTCAAGGCTGCTCCACTGGCTGCTCCTGTGTGGTGTGATAATTTTTGTACATCTTCATAGTGTTCTGGCTCGGAGTTTTTGCTTTAAGGAACTGCTGCCCTTTGCAAGCAAAGACTTTCAGAGGGCCCGCGTCTGGCTAGTTTAAGCCAGCACTGCCCTCTTCTGGAGATGACATTAGGCTTTTTCAGTAGGAATGGTAATCTTTTTCAGACATCAAGCTTCATTCAGGACCTGGCATGGAGTCAAGGAAAATACTTATTCGATCTGTATATGTAATGTAAAGCATGCGAAAAGTTCTTCTGCTTAGGTGCTTAAGGGAATCAACACATAAAACTGGAACCACTAATACTTTGATGTAATATCTTCAATGGAAACACTTGTATATAAAATCATGTGTATTTGTATCACACTGAACTGCATCTCTGAACCTTAAATTTTGGGAGAAGCTCCTTATTTGACCCTTTCCTGAGGGTCAGAAATTTTACTAGACTGTGATAATTTGCCCACACTGAACATCTGCTCCTCAGCTGCCTTACAACCACACTGCCTCGAATCTAGCATCTGTAAATGTTTCATAAGCCTTACTCCTTTCTGGCAAGGTCCCTTTCACAAAAGGGAATAGGCAACTTGTCGTTGCTGGAGCAGAAAGCTATGATTCTCAGCTGCTTTGTCAAGAGGAAGCCCAGGTGGCCATGACATCTATGCCTGTTTCATGTGGGCTGAATGCATGCTGTAAGCTACTGCAGTGTCCTGGCCTCCCTTAGTTATGGCCATGAGGGTCTGGGTGTGTTTGGGATGTGCACATGGACCTGACAGCTGGCAGAAAGTGCCGCGAGTTGTACAGCTGAAGTCACACCTGATACTTTGTGTAGGGGGTCCTTGTGAATGACTTGAATTTTAAGCTACCTATAAAAAAATGCACAGCCTTTTTGAGACCAGTTTGTGTTATGGGTTGTGATGTTCTCAAGTGGTTGTAAAGGCTGAGAAGCAGAGCTAGATTAACTTTATGACTGTCACCAATCCCAGATTTCAATTTAAATATTTTATGTGGTGCATTTGCAGCCCTGAGAAATGTGTACCTGCCTGACAGTATTGAGTTTCTTGAAAAATATGATGTGGGAGATGAATAAGGAAACCCAAAACCGCAACTCCTCCAAGTAAAATAAAAGTACAGTGCTTTTTCACTCTAGCAATTTCAGCAAGAATTAGTGTTTTTCAAGAATCAGTGACAAATGATTTGCAATATTCTTGCAACATCTAATGTATGTTACAATGACAGAGCCATGCTGAATGGCTTACACCAAGTCATTAAGTACCTAATCTGTAATCGAGGGTACCTGATGTCTAATTGCATCAGAGAATGCGGTTGTTTGGTATGATTGTCTACCAAGATTGCTAAACAAATGAGAACAAAACTGTGTTTGATGTTCAGTAGAGTCTGAAATAGACATTTTGCATCCTTCTTTTTCCTGTGAACTTTCTAAATTTAGGCATTCCAAGAAGAAAATAATAATAAAAAAAAAGGAACAAAAGGAGTGGGCTAATTATCTTTTAAATATTGTTACAGCACTGGCATAGGAAAACACTGCACACAAGATTTCCTTTGTAGTTTTCACTTCCTGATTGGGAGCACTTCTAAGGATTTACACAGCAGTTTGAGAATGAATATTTTTCCAGACCAGGAATCCAGGTTCTGAGTATTGCAGTCACTTTGACTAATTATTACTAATTCTTTGTCCACCAAGACATTGACATTAGTGCGCTCTGGCCTTTTCCTTTCAAGTTGGCCACAGTCACGTTTTTAAGAGAGAGGTGTCTTTCACAATGTGTTTTGGAGTTGTTTAGTACAAAGTAACTGTCCTTCTGATTTTCCAGCAGACAACAAATGTTTGTCTGTCTTTTCATTTTCTCTTGTATGAAAATATATATCCAAGGCTTCTCACATTAACTGACAGAAATCTCTACTGAGAGTGCAAATTAGAAGTAACTCAGTCAAAAGCTATGAAGCTCAACTGGTATGAAACTGCTCTGAAGAACTGATTCGAGGGCAATTGGAGTTAATGAGAATGTTCCCATTGACTTCCATGTGCTTTGAAGTATGTCATGTGCAATGCAAAATGAATAATGGACTTGAGGCTGATTTTGGTGGTGGTGAAGAGAAATGTTCAGAGATTAATTTTTGCATGAGGAGAGCAGTTGTGCTTAGACTTCCTGAAGTCAAAAGAGAAAAAGCAGTTTCTCTTCTGGGCTCTTCTTGTCACAGTTCTTTGAGTCAATAATTTGCGTTCACCTCTGTTCCAGTTCTGTCTGCCTGATGCCTTCAAAACTCTACTGAATCAGTAATTCCCCACCCTTATTAGTAGTGTTGATTAATTTGAATTATGTTTTAATGGTTTTGCTATCAGTACTTTAATTGAAACTACTGAGAATCCCATGTAAATAGCTCCTAAATATGTTTTATATAGGGTTAGTCAGACTGGACATAATCAGGTACTGATTTTTTACAGTAGGGTCAACAATGTTTTCAGTAGAATTTTCAGTATTTCGAGAGTTTAAAAAGCTTTGAACATACACAAGGAGTCAAGGGCAATACTTCTGAACACATAGAGTCTTCATATAGAGTCTTAATGCTTCAGCAACAAAAAGGCTGCTTAATCCTGAGCTATGGGAGACTTTTTGATAAAAAGAGCAAGGCAATGCTTCATGGAGCCTATGGAGACTGTGCTCCACACACTGCAGCTCTGCTGCGTCTTGGCAGTTTTTACTGTTATTTATTGTGATGTAAGTGCATTTTTCTTTTCATCTGACAGAATAGCGTTAATTTCTCCTGCAGTACCATTTTGGAAGATGAAAAGTTTTTTGGCTCCCATACGGTATATTACGATACAGGCAAAAGCTGTGCAGGTTTTTTAAATTATGTTTGGCCTTCATTATGTCAAGATTTCATAGTGTTTCATAGAGATTTTATAATATTTCCATGCTTATTACAAGCAGTCAATTACTATGGAAATTATAGACTGTGGCTTGAATGTTTGGAGTGAGAAATTATAGATAATTTCTGGTATGTTGGTCCAGTTTCTATGGTAATCTGAATAAGTGTGAATTAATTGCCCGTTGTTGCCATGGTTCTTTATGGTAATTCCAGACACTTAATGTTTGTAATATACCAGGTTACATTTTATGCATGTCTTCAGTACTTGTTAACGTACCTTTTAGGACATTCCAAAGATTGCTGTCATCTCATTTCTCCTGTTTTTGACTATCTGATGTTAATATGAAGAGTTGGAAGGTAATTGTCGTGGTTTGAGGCCCCTCAAACAGTTCTGTGCCTCCCCCCCTCTTTCTTCCCCAGTCCCGGGGAAATGGGAAGGAGAATCCAAAGAATGCAACTCCCACAGGTTGAGATAA